>JAJIBD010007223.1:47500-87500 GCA_021461705.1 Cryptotis parvus | reverse complement strand
GCACTCTCGACGCGCAGTGCAGATGGCGTCACCCCGGGTCTGGCTCTTGGCACGGGAGACGCGCCCGTGGCGGTGCCCGCAGAGGGAAGCGGCGCCTGCAGCCTGCCACGCGCCGGGCTCCACGCCAGGTGCTCTGCAGACAAGGTTCCAGGTAACCCTGGCGCCGGGCCGGAGCCTCAGACACAGAGACCCGGCTCGGAGGCTTAGGGCCGTGCATGTGCCGGAGCCGGGGCTGGAGGCACTGCTCGGGAGCCTTATGGGGGACGGGGGCCCGGGAGCAAGGCAGGGGAAAGAGCTGGGGGGTCCCTGCCCCGGGGTCCCTGGCAGCTGGCACCCATGGGGTCTCCCTGGACGGGCCGGCTTTCATGGGCTCCCCCTTTGGGTCCCTGCTCTTTCCCACCTTGGGGGTCCCCAGGCCCTGGCCAGAGCTGACCAAGCCACCTTCGCCTGCTCCACTGGTACTCAAGCCCCCTCTGTCCCAGGAAAGCGGATCCTGGCAGGGGGTCCCGCGAGGCCCTGGGCGCCCCTGCACGCAGTGAGGGGGAGGAGTGGGGCACAGAGGGGCCGCGCTCTTGTGGGAGGAAGTGGGGGAGCGGAGAGCGCGCGGTGGGGGCAGGGGGTCCGGGCGGCGGGAGTGCTCCGAGAGATTATTAGTGAAACAAAAGCAGATTTTTCCAGGCGCTCTGTTGCACAGTGACCTCACGGCACGGCCTTGGCGCGGGGCCCAGAGCAGGAGACTGCAGAGGGCGGCCACGCGGGGGGAGGGTCCTCGTTAGCGGGCCCCCTCCCCAGGCCTTATCTGGTCCTGGTCATCAAAGGGGGCTTTTCCTGAGCGAGTAAAGCAGGAAGGCCCCGGCCAATTAGCTCCGAGTGGCACTTGCTCCCGGAGTCCTGTGGCTGGCCGGACCCATGAAATATTTTGCCCAAAGCTCGTTATAATAGTGAACTGCATTTCTTTCCCCCACGAGAATAATTAGCAGCTTCCAAATGGGCTGAAGGCGATTTAAAGACTCCCTGGACTGTCCCACTTGTCTTGTGACAAGGAAGTGGGTCCTCAGAGGGGCCGAGGCGCCTGCCCGTGACCCCCTGCTTGGAGCGGGCCCCTCGGGCGACTCCCTCAGAGGCTGCTGGTGGCCCTGGGGAGCCCAACTGTGGGGAGAGAGGCCCCGTGTTCCTCCAAGGGTGACCAGCGCTCGTGACCCGTGGGGGGCTGAGAGGGTGACGGAGACCCCTGTCAGCTGGTCTCCGAGCCCCAGTGACCGCCCAGTCAGCAGAGCACTTGGCACGGCCACTCAGGAGGGGGACCGGACACAGTGGGGGGCGCCCTGCCGCAGAGCTCAGAGCGCAGAGCGGGTCTGGGTTGGGGCCTGCCTGCTCCCAGGCCCCAGTTCGTCCCTCGGGGACAAAACCCTCCCGGGGGCCCTGCTGGGGCCTCTCCACCACCCAGCTGGGAGAGGCCAAGGCTGAGAGACAAGCGGGTCTGAGACGGCAGCACGGTGGGACACACAGCGCATAGGGGACACGACGGGCACACACAGGCACACACACGGACACACAACACAGGCAGACATGGGACACACGCACACACACACAGGCACACGGACACACAACACAGGCAGACATGGGACACAGACATACAGGCAAACACACACATGGACACAAACACAGGCAGACATGGGACACGGACGACACACAGCACACATGGACACACAACACAGGCAGACATGGGATACGCCTACGGACCACAGGCACACACAAACACATACATGGACACACAACACAGGCAGACATGGGACACGCACAGACATACACAGGCACACACAAACACACATGGACACATAACACAGGCAGACATGGGACACGCACGGGACACACAGGCACACACAAACACATACATGGACACACAACACAGGCAGACATGGGACACGCACGGACACACACAGGCACACACAAACACATACATGGACACACAACACAGGCAAACATGGGACACGCACAGACATACACAGGCACACACAAACACACACATGGACACACAACACAGGCAGACATGGGACACGCACGGACACACAGGCACACACAAACACATACATGGACACACAACACAGGCAGACATGGGACACGCACGGACACACACAGGCACACACAAACACACACATGGACACACAACACAGGCAGACACGCTGGCGTGCACAAATGCACACAGACACAGTGTCCATCCATGTGTATGACACAACAGCGCTGCACTCACGGCACCCAGCAAGCCTCTGGCATGCCCTTGAGCAGGGGCCGCACCCTCACACCGCATCTCCCAACCAGCACCCAAGGGCTCTGCCCCAGCTGTGGCCTTGCTCCTCCGGGGGCCCCTCCACACGCCCCCACAAGTAGCCCCCTGTGGGGTGTTGCTGAGGCTGTTGTGATGCTGCTGGGCCCCGATAACCGCCCTGAGCCGGGGTGGGGTGCACAGCCCAGCGCCGCAGTGAGAGTTCAAACAGCAATTTATAAACAATTTTCTCCGCGGTGATTAAGTTACATTTTCCCCAATAGCTGCTTAATTTTCTTGTCAAAAATACACAGTTTTTACATTCGTCTCGCTGTAAGGGTAATTAATTTCCAGACCATAAATAAGAACTTAATTTGATACCTGCGAGGGTCATGAACGATTTCAAGCTGTTGTTTACACGAAATCAAGCAGGATTCGGTTCTGTTTGTGATTATGTCAGCGAGGAGCCAGGCCAGTGGGCAGCTCTCTGGGTGCTGCTGTTTGCACGGAGCCCGGAGCCCGGTGCCGTGACCGCGGAGTCCTCCAGGAAGGTCAGAGGCACAGCAGAGCCTCCTGGGCGGTTTCTAAGTGCCCCCGGACAGCCGGGTCCCTCCACCTGGATTGTGGGGGAGCTCTCGGGCCGAGCCTGAGGGGCAGGTGGGATGGAAAGAGACCCAGAGAGCGGGGGAGATGGAACAGGCGGCCATGCCGCTCCCAGGTGTGGCCACGGCCCAGCGGTGGTGAGCTGACCGTTAGTGCCAAGCAGCTTGGGCTGAGCAGTTCCGTGAGGAGAGGCCCCTCAGTAGCTGCGGAAGTTGGGGTGCGACTGGGCGCCCAGGGGTGCATTGGCCGTGGCCAGAGGCTGGTGCCGCTGCGGCTGCCCCGCCCCGCTCCGCTCCCCAGCCGGCCTTGTCATGGGGCCCTGTGGGCGCCTCGTAAATCCTGGGGCTGGAGACGACCAGGGGAGCCTCAACAATGCACCATTGTGGCCGCGGGTGCAGCCACGTAGTGTGGCCACTTCATGGTCAAGTGCCCTCCCCCTGCCTCCCCCGACCTCACAGAACCCTTTCAGGGCTGCAGAAGGCGCCTGTATCAGTGGGCCCAAGGGACCGAGCTCCTACTAGGCCCCACAGGGCCCTGGGTTTCGGGGCAGGGGTCCCTGGGGTCCAAGCCAGGATGAGTCAGGAGGTCAGGACTGGGCCACGTGGGGTTCCTCACCGGCGGGGGCAGGACGGCAGTAGGCGAGGCCTGGCCTGGGGCTCAGGCCGCTGCCCCTGAAGCAGCCACCCCCAGCTGCGGGCTTGGAAAATGCTTTTCCTCCTCATGGAAGGAAGGAGGAAATTCTCATGGATTCTCCCCTGGATCCTCAGATCCCCAGAGGTGGGAAGCAGACGGGGCAAACGGGTCCCACAACAGGGACAAGCAACCTTAGGAGTCGCCCCAGGCCCCAGCAGACCTGACACCCCACTCTGCAAGACCCCAGGCCCCGCTCTGCAAGACCCCAGACCCACTCTGCAAGACCCCAGACCACTCTGTAAGACCCCAGACCCGCTCTGCAAGACCCCAGACCCCGCTCTGCAAGACCCCAGACCCCGCTGCAAGACCCAGACCCCGCTCTGCAAGACCCCAGACCACTCTGCAAGACCCCAGGCCCGCTCTGCAAGACCCCCAGACCCGCTCTGCAAGACCCCAGGCCCCGCTCTGCAAGACCCCAGACCCCGCTCTGCAAGACCCCAGACCCCGCTCTGCAAGACCCCCAGGCCCCGCTCTGCAAGACCCCCAGACCCGCTCTGCAAGACCCCGGTCCCCGCTCTGCAAGACCCCCAGACCCCACTCTGCAAGACCCCCAGGCCCCGCTCTGCAAGACCCCAGACCCCGCTCTGCAAGACCCCCAGGCCCCGCTCTGCAAGACCCCCGGTCCCCGCTCTGCAAGACCCCCAGGCCCGCTCTGCAAGACCCCCAGATCCCGCTCTGCAAGACCCCAGACCCCGCTCTGCAAGACCCCAGGCCCCGCTCTGCAAGACCCCAGACCCGCTCTGCAAGACCCCAGGCCCGCTCTGCAAGACCCAGACCCGCTCTGCAAGACCCAGACCCCGCTCTGCAAGACCCCAGACCCTCTCAAGACCCCAGGCCCCGTCTGCAAGACCCAGACCCACTCTGCAAGACCCCAGGCCCGCTCTGCAAGACCCCAGACCCCGCTCTGCAAGACCCCAGACCCGCTCTGCAAGACCCCAGGACCCGCTCTGCAAGACCCCAGACCCCGCTCTGCAAGACCCCAGACCCGCTCTGCAAGACCCCAGACCCGCTCTGCAGACCCCAGGCCCGCTTGCAAGACCCCAGGCCCCGCTCTGCAAGACCCCCAGGCCCCGCTCTGCAAGACCCCAGGCCCCGCTGGTGCCGCTGTGCTCCCGGGTCCCCGCTCTGCAAGACCCCCGGTCCCGCTCTGTAAGACCCCAGGCCCGCTCTGCAAGACCCCAGACCCGCTCTGCAAGACCCCCAGGCCCGAGGTGCCGCTGTGCTCGGTCCCGCAGGTGCGCTGTACTCCCGGGTCCCGCTCTGCAAGACCCCGGTCCCGCTCTGCAAGACCCCAGGCCCGCTCTGCAAGACCCAGACCCCGCCTGCAAGACCCCAGACCCCACTTGCAAGACCCCAGGCCCGCTCTGCAAGACCCCAGACCCTGCTCTGCAAGACCCCCAGACCCCGCTCTGCAAGACCCCGGTCCCCGCTCTGCAAGACCCCCAGGCCCACTCTGCAAGACCCCCAGATCCCGCTCTGCAAGACCCCAGACCCCGCTCTGCAAGACCCCCAGGCCCCGCAGGTGCCGCTGTGCTCCCGGGTCCCCGCTCTGCAAGACCCCCAGGCCCCGCTCTGCAAGACCCCCAGACCCGCAGGTGCCGCGTGCTCCCGGTCCGCTCTGCAAGACCCCCAGGCCCCGCTCTGCAAGACCCCCAGGCCCCGCAGGTGCCGCTGTGCTCCCGGGTCCCCGCCGCCTGCTCCTCCAGCCCGGCACGTGCCATGTGGGACGCCTGGTGGCCGGGCAGCCTTGCGCTAAGGCTGTTGTGGTGGGCAGGTCCTGCTGGCCTGCGCGGGGCAGAGGTGAAGGGGTGCCGGAGCAGGGGTCTCTCCCGCCCCAGGGCAGAAGCCGCACTGTTTGAGGACCCCATCACTTCTTCCACCCAGACGGCTGGCACAGCCCTTGGCTCAGCGGGCAAGAGCCCTCCACCCCGTGGAAGCTGGGGACGTGGTCGTGGGGCCACGCAGCAGCCAGCAGCCCCCGCTCGGGTGTCCACAGGCCCCCTGGGAGGGGTGGGGGACCTCCTGGCTGTAGCATCCCCGGGCGGGCGGCCACCCTGCACACACAGACGCTCTTTATGTGAGACGTGGCATGTGGTTCCTGGCCGGTAGGGACGAGGAGTGTGTATGCTGACGGGAGGGTGGTGGTGGGCATCCCTGAGTATGGCACCTGGACCCCAGACCCCCGCCCCTTCCTGCCGAGGGAAGCCCGGGGGCTCGGAGGCTGCAGCGCCCCACCCCGAGCTCCAGCCCTTTTCTCAGGCCGGACACCCCAGAAGTCTTGTGCCTGGTTCCCTGGTCCCCAGCTTCTCTCCCCACTGCCTTCGCCTGGGGAGCATAGTTGGTCCCTCTGTGCTCGAGCCCCAGCTCTGCAGGACGGGGGGCCTCCGAGTGGCTGGCCTGCCCCCCCCCCGCCCCGCGGCCCCTGCAGGCGCCTGGAGGAGGGCATGGGGGAGGTGAGGTGCGGGGCGGGGCGCGAGCTGCCAACGCAAACAGCCCGGCCGCCTCCGCTCCGGGCTTCATCCACAAAAATTTCCATCTGCCTCGGAGCCGAGTCTTGAGGAAAGGCGGTCAGCGGCCAAACGGCCTCGCGGGCTGCTCGCTCGCGCTGGAGGCGGGGGCCACGTCAGCACTTTGTAGGTGCGAGGCTTGTAAGGGGGCCTGGCTGGCCCGCAGGGGCTGTCGGCCGTCTGATGAACGGGGCTCTGTGGTCGCACATACCAGCGTCCACCTGGGCCCAGCTCTGGGCTCTGGACGCCACCCTCCGTCGGAGGCAGTCCCATGTGGGTCGGGGGTCTGGGCTGTCCAGGCCACGAGGGCCGCGGTGGCCAGAGTCAGCCTGCTGGTGCCTGGCCCCTGGGCCAGCATCTATTTTTGTGATGCCCGAGAAGCTGCTAAATATTCAGGCGCGGCTGGCGGGCCCCACGCTCCGCACGCCCGACGCGTTTCAAAAGGGCCATTTTGATGAAAATACATGTTTTCCTGAGGTCGGCCAAGGAGGGTGGGCAGGGCTGGCCGCAGAGATGGGGCTCGGCTGCCCTCACGGGGCCCTGTCTCTGCCTGGTGTGGGGCCCCGTCCCCAGCTGCCCCCCCACCCCACAGAAGCCAACTCCAGTGTGAGCAGGATTATCTGAGAATGTAAATTTCCTTTCTGGCCCCAATTTGTGGCTTATAAATAGAGTGACTCAGGGTGGGGCCGCTCATGGGCCGAGGGGTGGTCCTGGTGGGGGGGTGGGGGCTGCCCGGGGTGTGGCGCAGCAGAGGAAACTGAGGCATGGTCAGGCCTGGAGCTCCCGCCGGCCTGCTAAGCCCCCGCCCCCGCCTGCCCCCAGCACGGACTGTGGGGGCTCTGGCTGCCTCCGGGCGCCGCACATCTGCCCGAGTCTCTTCATGCAGGGCCCTGCTGGCTCAGGGGCAGGAGAGGGAAGGAGCCCCGGTCACTCTGAGCCCGCGTGGGCAGTGGCGGCCCGGGCACACTTCCTCTTTCCTCAAAACTGCAGTGACCGTCTCTTGCGTCCTTCTGTCCCCAGCGGCAGACGGACACGGGGCTGGGGGCTCCTCCCTTCCAGCAGTCCCTCTCCTGGGTGTGGGGGCCCTGCCACGCTCTGCACTCCGCGGCCCCACATCTCGGCGGGGGCTGGCTCAGGGCTCAGGCCTCCGAGCTGCCCCCCAGGATGGCGCGGAGGAGCTGAGAGGCCAGGAGCGACTTCAAAGCCGGCCTCACATTCCTTCCGACGGGCAGTGTTTGATGCTGCTAACAGCCGGGCCTGGCGGTGGTGTGCGTGTGTGTGTGTGTGCCGCGTGTGCATGTGTGTGTGCGTGTGTGTATGTGCGTGCATGTGTGTATGTGTGTGTGCGTGTGCGTGTATGTGTGTGCGTTGTATGTGTATGCATGTGTGTGTGTGCGTATGTATGTGTGCGTTGTATGTGTATGCATGTGTGTGTGCGTGTGTGTGGGGGCGTCTGCCCCTGCCCCTCATGACCAGCCCCCTCCTCCACAGCAGAGCCCGGAAAGCCCCAACCCCATCTTCCCTTAGCCATGACCGGCCTGGCTGGACGCTGTCCCCTCCCCAGGCTCACAGCTCTCCCTGCTGTGGAGACGGAAGGGCCCGAACGGCCGCTGCGATCTCACACCGTGGAGGGGCCAGAGCTTGGGGGAGCCCTGGGGACCTTCACTTTCGACCTGGACGGGACCTGGGGGTCCTTCAGCCAGGAACAGGGGCTCAGAGAAGCCAGGGGCACCCGGTTATCCCATCTGTCTGGGGCCAGTGCAGAGCTGGTGGCCAGCTGTGCGGGTGGCTAGTGAGCCGGATGCATCCCCTATTGCCCTCTCCCCAGTGTGGACCGGGCCCCCTGCCAAGCCCAGCACAGGGCCCCGGGGCCATGGGGGAGAGCTGGGAGAAGGCACGAGCCTCACATGTTCTTCCACTGCTGGGCACTGCTGGGCACTTGTGCGGACACTCACAGCAACCCGGCCCGAGGACAGTAGATGGCAGGTTGGAGGGGGAGTGAGCCTGGCTGGGGTCGGCCCTTCGGACACCCCAACTCCGGGAGAGGGGCTCAGCTTCCCGTGCTGGTGCCCACTGGGCTTCTCAGAGCCGGGGCTGTGGCCGCCCACTTGCACTTTGCTTGGTGTCCCCAACCTTCACACGCTGCCCAAGGCTCCTGGCCCTGAGGGAGCAAGTGACAAGGTCGTCCCCGCTCGGGCGTCTCCTTCTTGGGGCGAAGCTGGTGGGCAGCAGAGCCCCACCCCCAAGAGGCACCCCCTGCCCCATCCGCACCTCTGGGCCAGTCTGAGTCACGGTCACTCTGAGCTCTCAAGGCCGGGGGACGGGGACGGGCCTCCCAGAAGCCCAGGTGCAGGGGCGGAGGGCAGCGGACATGTCCCGGGGCCCTGCAGGACATTGAGGCTCTGCGGGCAGTGTCCAGGCGTGGGGATCCTGCCCAGGAACGAGGTGGTGGCTGCCCGCTCGGGCCAGGCTTTCATTATAGGTTATCTTGGAGAGCCCAGACAAAACAGGACTTGTGTGGTCGCGCCCGAGTAGCCAGAAGTGTGTGGCTGCGCCGTCCACCAGGCAAGGAAAATACACGGACCCTAAAATAACCAGTTCCCAGAATAGCAGCTAATGACGGTGCAGAAGAGGCCTTTGATGTAGGACCCCGCGCCCGCCCGCTGTCACTCACGGGGCTGGGGGGTGGGCGCAAGGCCTCAGGGCACCCCCCCCACCCCCCACACACTCTGCTGCAGCCTGGGGGCCGAGGCCCACGGAGTCAGAGTGCCTCATGTCCCTGTGCTTCCGGCCTGGGAAGGGCTGGGATTGGGGAAGGCTCGGTTGTGGGGACAGGAGGGGTCTCACGGGCGGTGCCTGGGGCGGGATGTCCGCGTCCACCCACTGGGGGCCCCGCATGTCCCCAGGCCCCGACAGCCCTGTCCTGCCACCAGCTAGTTCCTGTTTAAGGTCAGCCTGGCCCTTGGTGGCTCCAACGTCTTGCGTGGGCGCGCACTGCCCCTTCCTCCCTCTGAGACCCAGACTGAGGCGCTCTGGACGTCGGCCCTGACCCAAGTGGCCATCAGCAGTGGCTCCCCTGGACCCAGAGGCCAGAAGGCCACCTCCAGGCTGCGTCTGTTGAGGCGAGCTGCGTCTCTGCTCCAGCTGTGAGCCACCGCCCGGTCTCCCGGTGCCGACCAGAGCGTGGCTGGAGCCCAGGGCCCATTTCTGTGCGTACCCGTGGTGTGTGGAAGGGCTGGACCGTGTCTCTGTGGAAACTGTGTGTGTGGGACATGCCAAAGATACAGTCTGTCTGGCGTGGCACTTTCTCCCATGGTGTGTGTGTGTGTGTGTGTGTGTGTGTGTGTCTGTGTGTCTGTGTGTGTGTAATGCAGAAACAAGGTCCTGAGCTGGGTGCTGGCCCCTGACTCGGAAGCTCCTCCTTGGGTCTGCCCAGGTGGGCCGTCCAGCGGTAGCCCTGAGAGGTATGTTCGAGCCCAGCATGCCGGACCCCCCAGTCCCAGCATGACGGAATTCAGGGGCCCCTGGGCTGCCAGTGCCCCACTGCTCCCACTCCCAGGGACACAGGAGGTAAGTCGGGAGCCGGGACACAGCCGCCTCTGCACCCACAGGGCCAGGACAGAAACGGAGGGTCCTGCTCACTGGACACACGCGCCAAGGCCCCAGCCACCGGTCCAGGTCACGCACCAGATTCTGCGCAGAACAAGCAGAAGGAATTTTTCTGGTTCCGTTTCATGGCGGAGACACAGACACGGGCCGGGCTGGCCAGAGATGCAGGGGACACGGATCTGCCGTCCAAGGAGCGGTCACTTCCCCGCAGCCACCCCTTCCCCAGGACAGGCGCGGGACGACATCTGTGACGTGGGCAGCGTCGGGTAACCCAGGGCCGAGATTTTTATCCGCAGTGGAAATATTTCCTTAGAGAAACAGTTGAGAGGTCACTCTGAAAACAACTAAAACTGGAAAGATTTTGATTTCTCCCAATTCTAAGGACACTTCAGGCAGAAACAGCGACCCCAGATCTGGGCTGGACTGAGACGGAGCTAGCAAAGAGGCAAATAAACATCTCTGTGTATTGATTATGTAAAGCAGCACTGGTTATGAAGCATCACGTTGAACAGCTGGACTAAGGGTCAGAGAGACAGCACAGGGTGAGGCGCTCACTGCAGCACGCTGCCAACCTGGGTTAGATTCTCAGGGACACATGCTGTCCCCAAGCCCCGCCAGAGTGATCCCCGAGCAGAGAGCCGGGAGTGATCCCTGAGCAGAGAGCTGGGAGTGATCCCCGAGCACAGAGCCGGGAGTGAGCCCCGAGCACAGAGCCAGAGTCAGCCCCGAGCACAGAGCCGGAGTCAGCCCCGAGCACAGAGCCGGGAGTCAGCCCTGAACACAGAGCCGGGAGTCAGCCCCGAGCACAGAGCTGGAGTCAGCCCGGCACAGAGCGGAGCCAGCCCGAGCACAGAGCCGGAGTCAGCCCCGAGCACAGAGCCGGGAGTCAGCCCCGAGCACAGAGCCGGAGTCAGCCCCGAGCACAGAGCCGGGAGTCAGCCCCGAGCACAGAGCCGGAGTCAGCCCCGAGCACAGAGCCGGGAGTCAGCCCGAGCACAGAGCCGGAGTCAGCCCCGAGCACAGAGCCGGGAGTCAGCCCTGAGCACAGAGCCGGGAGTCAGCCCCGAGCACAGAGCAAGGAGTCAGCTCTGAGCACAGAGCCGGAGTAAGAAGAAAAGCCGTGAAATGTCCACACTAAGCATCTAAGCGAATCACTGGGAAAGCACCGACAGTGGGAGAACTCCCAGGTCTGTGGGATGGCCGGCACGGACCAGGACGTGCTGGAATCAATTAAGGACAGGTGTGAGTGGGATGGAGACAGTGACCAGCCCCCAAACCAGGAGAAAAGCAGAACAAGGAAGGGAACAAAAGAAACCTGGAAACAGTGGAGGGTTAGAGACCACGGAGCGCCGGCACCGTCTGGGTCTCCTCTGAGCCTGCGCGGTGCGAGTGACCCCGCGCCCGAGGGCGTCTGAGCCCGGGGCGCCCGCAGCGCAAGGCTCCTGAACCCCAATAAAGGCAGGCGCACTCCGACACCTGGTTTCAGAGAGCGTGAGAACAGCACCCACATTCTTCAGGAATGAGGTGCCAGACACCCACAACCAGAAACACACAAACGCTCTGTACCAGGCGGTAACGGTGGCGGGACGGGGCAGAAACCTGCCTTCTCCGGGCTCGCCTCCCGGCGGCTGCCCACCGTGACCCACCGCTCTCCAGGCTGTGTGGCCATCACGGACGGGTCGCGCCCTCCCGATGGGGGATAGTCACACCGGTATAATTCTCTTTAGTGAAAAGTCTGGCTGCCTGAGATGGGGAGAGACCGCAGAAGGCAGCATCGGCCCCACCCAAACACCCACAGGGACATCCCAGGGAGAAGACGGCAACAAGCACTTTCTAGGGAGTCAGAGTGAGGCGCCGCCCTTGCTCGGGCTCAGCCCTGTGGCCCCAGCACCTCACGGGCCCCGGGGCACAAGGTCAGACTCAGCCCCGAGCAGCTCCTCCAACCTACGCCCCAATAAAGGAGTGCGGGTGACCCCCCAGCCCCTCTGGACCTCATGGGCACCGGACTCTGCACTGTTATACGCTGAGGGGCCGCGGGCAGCCTTGGAGCCTCACTGGGCGGGGCAGCCGCCTGCTCTGAAGGCAAACTTGAGGCCCGAGGCCCTGCCATGGCCTGAAGGGAGACGCTCGTGGGACTCACAGGCCCAGACACGGCGGGAGCGCCCTGCTCGGGTCTCAAGGAGGAACAAGAGTTTTCAGGCGGCCATGGGACAGGACTCAGCGAGAGTCTGTTAGGGCAGAGACGTCGGTGACACAAGGTGCCAAGGCTGGGGCCTGGCGCTGCCTGCCTGGCGCTGCTGGCTGCTCTGCCCAGCGCTGGCTGCGTTTCACACCCAGCACGCGTCCTTCTAAAACTGCCACTTGCCTGGCCCTCGAGGTGTTGCAGGTGTGGTTGCGGTGCCCGGCTGCATCGGCAGGTGGCAGACAGGAGACAGGCTTGTCTACACCCAGGGCTCTGCCCCGTGGGCCCTGGATGGTTGATGGTCTGACATAGAAGAAGACTGGGCCCCCTGGGATGAACCCAGAGCCACGGCAGAGCCTGGCAAGCTACCCATGGTGTATTCGATATGCCAAAAACAGTAACAATAACGGACCTCATTCCCAATGCATGGAGACGTTATGATGCCTGCCCAAGCAAATTGATGAACAACGGGAAGACAAGTGACAGCGGCCCCTGATAAGGTGTTAATATCCAGGATATATCAGAACTTTACAAGAAGAAAACAGCCAACCCCATCAAAAAAAAAAACCATCAAAAAGCGAGCAATCGCTCTGGCTCCGCTTCTGATTTTAAAATCCTTTTATTCTTTGGGCTGGAGCAACAGCACAGTGGGGAGGGCATTTGCCTCACACGCGGCTGACCCGGTTCGATCCCCGGCATCCCATATGGTCCCCGAGCACCACCAGGAGTAATTCCTGAGTGCAGAGCCAGGAGTAACCCTTGAGCATCGCCGGGTGAGACCCAAAAAAACAAAAATAAAAAATCCTTTTATTCTTGGCTGCTTCAGGTTACACCTTCTAAGACTCTCTCCAAGTAGTTTATCCATTTTATTCATCTTAAAGAAGTGAAATCCCGCCCAGTCACATACCCGCAAAACAGGATGTATCATTTGAACATGGCAGAGGCCAGGCTAGACGTTTCTATTCTGGGGTGGTCATGGATGAGGGCGGCAGGGCGCTGTGGACGTGGCCAGAGTCCCCCGAGCTGTCCATGTCCATCTTTTCTGGAGGCATGTTTCGCCTGGGCGAAAAACAACTTGAAAAACCAAAAGTCTGTGGGAGCGAATTTAACCAGACAGGGAAGAGGAACGAAGCTTGTCCACGGAGCCGTCACAGTGAGACGAAGCCGAGCAGAAGGGCTAGACGTGGCTGGCCGTGGCTGGCCGTGGCTGGCCATGGCTGGACGTGGCGCCGGTGGACGTGGTCCCGGCAGAGCAGTTGTTCCTCCCACTGGCCCCGGTCCTCAGCTCAGGTCTTACAAAATCTCTCCAGGTTTCCTTCGACTTTATGTTGTTGCTGCCTGCTAGGAAGCCGCGAGCTGACTCTGAGAACTCACAGGACCCAGAAAAGCAAAGACAATGTGAAAGAGAAGCCTGGCTGGCCGGCACTGGCCGGGCCTCAGCGACCGTCAGGGCCAGTGCTGAGACCAAGGCCGAGGAGGCCCCAGAGGGCAACGCACACTTCCGGCAGCTGCCTTGCGACCTAGCAGGAAAGAGCGTCTTGTTCAGAAATGGTTCCAGGCAACTGGGCCTCCAGGAGCAGGAAAAAAAATCCAAATTAAATCAAACCACCATCAAAACACCCAAACCAGTAACTTTGGAGTTTACCTCATACTACACTCAAATATATGCGCTCAGATTTAACCACAGCTAACTCACCACACACTGAAGCTCCAGTTAGATAAATCTAGGCCTCTTAGAAAAAGAAGAAAAAACGGGAGAGAGTTTCCTGATTGTAGCCGAGGCAGGGCCTCTGGGAGACTTGGAGTAGGAGGCGGCTAAGACAAGATAAGTCGAGTTCATGAACACTTTTGTGTTTTAAAAGGCGTGATTGAAAAATGAAAAGCCAGCCAGAGAATGGGGGAAAATGTTTGCAAGTCATATAATCTGATAAAGGCCTTGCATCCAGAACATATAAATAACGCTTACAACACAATAATGGAACTACTTAATTAGAAAATAGGCAAAGAGTTGAATAGACATTTTACCAAAGAAGACCATGAATATCTAATAAGCACATGAAAAGTTGCTGAACATCATTAGACTGGGAAAATGCAAATCAGAGCGACAATGAGATGCCATTACGGCACCAGGCGCCACAAGAGGGGGCGGGGCCCAGCCCCCCGACGGCCGTCCAGACGCCGCCTTTCTTTACGGAAAGTTAAACAGACACTTATCCGGAGGGACCACCGATCCCACCCTCAGGAACCTCGGCCGAGAAAGGGAGATGTGTGCCCCAAGATGAGCTTCAGATCAAAGTTCACCGCGACAATTCCCACATAATAGCCCCCACATTGGAAAGCGTCCAAGTGTCCAGCGGCTGGCTGGCGAACGGATAAACAGAAACGTGATGTTTTGTCGTGGCGGACCCTCATCCAGCTCTCGGGTCTGGGAGCTGAATCACAAAAGGCCCCGCGTGTTCCCGGGGCGTGCGCAGGACAGACCACGGTGGGCTGGGAGGAATCTAGGGAGCTAGAAACGCAACGGGTAGACCCCTACCCCACCCCCGTTCCCCACCCCCCAGGCTGGCAGCCTGGCGGGAGGGGGACGAGGCTAGGTTCCAAACCATCCATCAAAACAGGCGCCTCTCGCTCGGGAGGCGCGTCAGGGCAGGAAGCACCGCGCCGGATCAGATCTGCACAAAGTCCGGGTCAGCGCCAGAGTCCCAGGGCCGGCACATGACTCTTCCGTAGGGGCCGGGGTTTGATCTTCGTACCATGCGGCTCCCTGCCCCAGCCCGGCACCCCCTGGAGCGCACCCCCCCCCCAGCCAGATACATAAACAAAATTGCTGTGTAAGTGTGAGAGCAGGCTCGGCGGGACAGACCGGTGGAGATAAAAAGGGTGTGAGGGCAACGAGAGAAACCCGGGCCTCAGGGACGGGACGGGGCGGGGGCAAGCACGCATGTGCTCAATTAGAGACTTAAACCCTTTACCACTTGCGGGGGCTGCGGCGGGATCGGAAGGACTGGAGGAGGGCTTGGGGAACCGGGACGACCACGTTTCTCTCAGTGATCACCACACGCGCAGGATCAAAATGTCCGGGCAGTTGAGAAGATCTAAACAAAAACGTTAGCAAGTTTGTTCCAAGGGACGTAAACGAGCGCGGGAGGCGTCAGAGGCCTGGAATTCCGGCCCCACGGGCACACCAGCCTGCAGTGTACCCCCGCCCGGGCCCCACACCCTTCCTGGCCCGCGGTCTCTTCAGATCCTTGACAAGCAAGTGCGTAACGCCGCCTAAACAGCTGCCGCCGCCCAGGGCGAGCCGGCAGGCCCCGTGTCCCCACCACGCAGGCCAGGCCCTGGCCTGAGAACGCAGCTCGGCTCAGCGGTGGCTGGAGACCTGGGACCCCCCAGACCTGCTCTGGCCCTCACACACGGGGCTTTGCCACAAGGCACTGAGAGGTTGGCTCTGGCCCTCACACACACACACGTGCCACAAGGCAGCATTAGGTGCCTCGCAGATGGACAGCAGAGGGCAGCAGGTGGACATTTCTCTACACTAGGGCAGGGGCAGTCAGGGGGCCCTGTCCCAAAAAATCACAGTTCCAGGATGGGTGGGAGGAGGGAGCACCGAGGCCGTGACCACCCTCAGGAAATGCCAGTTGCAGAGGGCGCAAAGAGCTGGCGTCAGGGCCCTTGCCTGGCCCTGGTCAAGCTCCCAGCACCCCATAGGGTCCCCTTAATGCAGAGCCAGGAAGAGCCCCTGAGCACCTCGGTGTAAACCCGGAGAAAAATCCCTAAATATGTAAAACAAAGAATGGCGAGAGTCGGGGTGGGGCGGTACTTGGGAGAGAGCAACGGGAGCGCCTGAAAGTTGACAATTATTCAACCTACGGGCGAGAGGCAACATACTACCCTTGTTGCTATTATCTGGCTCTCTAAGTGTCCTGGGTTCCCGGGGAGTCTTGGCCAACCAGGCTTGGGATTCAGCACTAGGCCCGAGGCTGGGGTGTTTGGGTCCTGGGGCTGTTGGGTCCTGGGGGCTCAGGCCACCTGTTGTGCCCAGAGGGCCTGGGGTGGTGAGGTGAGGAGCCTGCGGGAGTGCCCCAGCTCTGTCCTCGGCTACCCCCACCCCCCCACAGAAGACATCCGTGTGCAGGAGGCCGAGAGAGAGAGAGCAAGGGCCAGGAAGGGGCAGCGGCAGGACCCCAAGGAGGACAGCGGCCTCGGGGGCCACGGTCAGCTGGCAGGAGCCGGGGCATTGACCAGAGCCCTGAGCAGACTCGGCTACCGCAGCCCCAGCGCGGGACAAACAATGCCAGCTAAGCAACGCCACGACTGTGCCAGGCGGGGAGGCGCAGACGCAGGTCCTACATGGAATATTCTAGAACACAGAGAAAGGGGCCCCTTCTCAGCTCGCCTGTGCGGCTCAGAGGTGTGGCACCCCAGCTGTGGAGGGGAGGACCCAGGGGATGACGCCCTTGCCGAGGAGCCCGATGTGCAAAGGGTGACCCAAAATAAATTGGGTCTCACCGGGCAGTGCTCACCGCTGAACTCTGGACACTGCCCAGGGGTCACTCACTCCCTGGCGGGGCTGGGGGACCATCTGGGGTGCCAGGGATCGAACCCGGTGGGCCGTGTGCGAGGCGGCCGTGGACTCTCTGCCCTGACACATTCCAGGGAGACGCGCCTGGCACTTAGCAGAGGCTGAGAAACGGCACCCAGGACTGGGGGCGTCAGTGGGGCAGCCAACCCCACAGACGACGGTAAAAATACTCCAAGTCTAAGAGGAGAAAGGTCTGTCTCAGCAGGGCAGGAGGGGGTGGGGGTCGCCTGGCCCGAGTGCTGGAGGGGCCTCGCTCTCCGCCGTCTGAGCCGGGGGCTGGAAGCCAGAACTTCCCCTGAGCACCAGCATTTCCGGCCGGAATGCAGAAGAAAGCAGCTTCCAGTGCTCGGTCCCCTGCGATCTTAGCTTGCAAAACAAACAGGACAGCAAGGCCGGGCTAAAAATCCCTTGTGGCGGGGAGGGGGTGGGGGCTCCTCCATGCCTTCCTCCCTGCAGCCCTGACCCCCGGGCTGGAGCCAGCGGGGGCTGGGCAGGGTCCAGCTCCTCAGGGCTGCCCAAGAGGGACCGCTGGCCCTTAGCAGCTCCAGACACCGCCTGGGTGTGGGGCTGATTTCTGGGTGCCCGCCGGAATCCCCCCAGGACGGGACCAGCAGAGCAGGGCCCCCACAGCCCAGCGGGCAGATCCGCGTCCCATGGCACAGAGTCCAGGCAGCTGGGGAGGGGTCACTGTCCAGGGCGGGGTCTGAGCGCAGACTGCTGGGAGGAGTGACCTGGAGCGCCTGGAGTTGGGGTCTGCCCAGCGGCAAGAGCCCCCCCAGATGGTCTCGGCCGTCCTTCCCCAGACAGTCTCAGGCCCCAACCCAAAGGCGGGCCCCACCCCCAGGAGGCCCAGCTCCTGGGCAGCCTCCCGTGGGCCCGGAGGAAGTGGCCGCTCCGAGGCCAGCCAGGCGGGCAGAGGCTGTCAGGGCCCTGCCAGGGCTGTGGGCGGCTGGTTGTCCCCGGCGGGGCCTGGGGCAGGCGGTGACGGGATTTCCTGCCCGGCTTCCCACAGTCAGCAGAGTTGCTGGGCTGTTTGCCCCCAGGTGGCCGCTCCCAGGCGCTGGCCCCTGGGGAGGGGCGGGGGCTGTGCAGAGGCTGGCTCTGGGGTAGGGGGCACCTTCAGGTGGTGGGGAGAGGGCCGGAAGACTCACCCTCCTGGGCGGACCCCAAGCCAGACGCTGGGTCTCTGGGGGACAGGCCACATAGATGTGGCCCGTGCTGGCCACAGGACCGAGGTGGTGGGCTCCATGCCTGGCTGGGCCCCGGGATGAGGAGGCCCCAAATGCACGTGCCAGTGTTGCTGGACTGAAAGAACGTGGGCACGAGGCTGGCTACACCTCTCCGCTCGCTGCCCTTGGCTGGCCCAGGCTACCCCAGCTGCTGGTAACTGCTGTGACAGCCCAGCGTGATCCTGTCAGACACCGCGACCCAGGTCAGGTGCTGTGACCCCAGGTCAGGCGCCGCAACCCCTAGGTCAGACGCCGCGACCCCTCGCCGCCCTCGCGACCCCCCAGGTCAGACGCCGCGACCCCCAGGTCAAGCGATCGCGACCCCCAGGTCAGATGCCCGCAACCCCCAGGTCAGACGCTGTGAGCCAGAGGTCAGATGCCGCGACCCCAGGTCAGGCGCCGCGACCCTCAGGTCAGATGCCCGCAACCCCCCAGGTCAGGCGCCGCGACCCGCAGGGTCAGGCGCCGCGACCCCCCCAGGTCAGGCGCCGCGACCCCCAGGTCAGGCGGCGCCACCCCAGGTCAGACGCCCGCAACCCCAGGTCAGGCGCTGTGAGCCAGAGGTCAGACGCCGCGACCCCCAGGTCAGAAGTCCGCAACCCCCAGATCAGGCGCCCGCAACCACCCCCAGATCAGACGCCCGCGACCCCCAGGTCAGATGCCCGCACCCCCCCAGGTCAGATGCCTGCGACCCCCCAGGTCAGACGCTTGCGACCCCAGGTCAGACGCCGTGACCCCAATTCATGCTTCTTTGGACATGGAGGTCTTCCGGTGAACAAGGATGTGGCAAGTGGGGGTCCCCAGCTCTCCTCCTCTGAGCAGCCTCACGGGCGGTGCTGAGTGCAGCCGCTTCAGCAGGCGGCACCAACCTCTGCTGCCCCTCTCCAGTGGACAGTGTGATCATTCCCAGGCTGGCCCACCTGCCTGCAGACCCCCATCCCGACGAGTGCCACTGCCCAGCTCAGCCAGAAGTGACCGCGGGGCCCAACTCCCAAGGCCGTGAGTGCCCTGAGAAGTGCCTGCAGTCCCCGCCCCAGCACAGACCCCTGGTCACCTGACCGCGGGGGCAGGAGGGGTAGTGCTGAGGGCCAGGTGCGTGGACAGGCTGAGCTCCTGCCCCTCTTGATTGACAAGCCAGGAGAGAAGAGGACAGAGCCGAGTCACCCGGGGACGGCCGGCACCCCTGCCCGACAGAAATTCCTCTATTTATAGCCCCCAGCACCTCTGAGATAAGGTCCCTTCGCTCCCTCACCAGATAACGGCCAGGCAGCCAGCGCGGGGACTTCGGGCCGCCTCGAAGGCGAGTGGGGCCCCTGGTTCCCGCAGCCCAGGGCCGGGCAGGTGGCCAGGGCTGACCTGGAGGAGGTGCTGAGCAGATGGGCTGAGCCCCAAGGCCTGAGGCGGCACAGCCCACCCTGGGCCCTGACACACACCCCCGTGAAGCATCCGGGAGCCACGAGCCCGCCCGGTCCAGGGCATCACTGTGGGACGAGGCTGGGCAGAGGCGTGGGTAGCGCTCCACAGCCCGACGGAGGGACCCTGCTGGCCGCCATGACCGCTGGGGGCTCCTCCTGGGGGCAAGGCCTGTCGGGAAGTGGCCCCTCTCCCGTGGGGTCACTCTGGGGCGGTGGCCAGCCGGGATGGGCGCTGCGGGCAGCGCTGCCTACCTTGTCCTCCACGCGGCTCAGGCGGGCACCGACGGTGTTGTTCCCGGTCCTTGCTTTTCTCTGCGGGCAGAGGCAGCGGTGAGGGCGCGTGTGGGTCGGGGACGCCTGCCCAGCTGGGGAGGCCCAGGAGGCCTGAGGCTGAGACGGCTCAGAAGGCCCTTCTGGGAGGGCCCTCGCCAGCTGGGGGGCCCTCCCCCTCCCGAGAGCCTGCAGGGGCCTGGGACTCTGTGAGCCGGCTCCCGCCTGTGGGGTGACCCCAGCTTTAAGGACCCTCCAGTGGTCCGGGGCGGGGCCCCACCCTGCAGGCTGCTGGCCGAGTCCTCAAAGAGCCATGGAGGTGGTGGCGGCCAGGGAGCCTCGGGGTCCCTCTGAAGCCTCCGGGCAGCACCCCCTGTTCACTGCCCTCCGCCTGGGGCTGGGGCAGGCGGGGCCTGAGGGCGGGCAGGGGCGTGGGCACAGAGTGGCGCTTACCTGACACGGAGATGAAGAGAGACGGCTTCCGATGGACTGGTCCAGCCTGGGGTGGGCAGACGGCCCAGCCTCCCCAGCACAGTGACCCTCCACGCCCGAGGCAACCCACCCCCAGACCTAGCAAGCACCTCCGGAGTGCCTGGGGGTCCCTGAGGGCGCAGGGTCAGAGGGATAAGGGCCTCTTCCCCAGAGCCTGAGTGCCCGCATCCCTACTCCCCGCCACACCCCGCCCACACCCCTCATGCCCCCGCCACCACCTCGCCCCCTCGCCCCCACCCCGTCGTGCCCTGACCACCGTTGCGCCCGCCCAACCCTCTAGCCCCACCCACCGTCGCACCCCGCCCACACCCTCTCGCCCGCCCACCCTCGCGCCCCCCCCACACCCTTGCGCCCCGCCCACCCTGCGCGCCCGCCCACACCCTCGCCCGCCCACCCCTCGTGCCCCGCCCACACCCTCGCGCCCCCCCCGCCGCCCACCCTCGCGCCCGCCCACACCCCGCCCGCACCCACCTTCTCTGCAGCTCCTTGATGCGCACCATGAGATTGAGGGTGGCCCTGGGAGTACTGCTCGATGACGTCACGCACATCGTAGGGCTTCCGCGCTTGCTGCCGGGAGACACCACTTGGCTTTGTGGGCTTGTGGCTGCTGCTCAGCACACAGCAGCCCTCTGGGCCTCGGTTTCCCCACCGGCCGCCCCCTCTGTAGGAGGGCACGTGTGCAGAGGGAAAGGGCAGCCCCGACTGCCAGCCGGGAGCACCGAGGCAGTCTGATGGCAAGGGCTGAGCTCCCGCCTCCCCGCACCGCAGCCCCTTCCTGTGGGCTGGCGTGGCTGTGTGGCGTGGCTGCACTGTGTCTGCGTGTGTATGCGACCGTGTGTATGCGGTTACTGCTGGGCGGCGCGCCCAAGTAGCTTTGGGTTGGTGCTAAAGGGACTCTCCTGCAACACCGAAGGTGCGGCACTTGCAGGAGTTTGACGCTGAATTAAGAACTCTTGGGATGCCATTATGGTTTCTACTATGACTTCAATACTGTCTAGTTGGTTGTGATCCTTCAACATCCACAGGACGATTAGAATTTACCGGGAGACCCCCACACACTGAGACTACGTTTATCAGCTCTGCCAGGATCAAAGGCAGAATTACGCTGGTTTTCCCTCAGGCAACGAGCAGGACCTTCCACTAGACAGAGTTCAGGACACTCGGAATTAGCCTGTGCAGAGTAGAATGGAGAGCAACCTTGTGGGCACCATCGAGTTGCATGAAGTCACGCCCTGGAATTGTGATGTTACTCTCCCCAGAACATGCGCCCATTACATGTATTTCTTTGTACCCGCCTCCAGTGTTTGACATAAGAGATCATCTCGGAGGAAGGGACTAAGCCCTGGCGTTATCTGTCTAGACCTGAACCAGAGCGTGGCACCACCTAACATCTGCCCCTAAACGCTGATTTGTGATCTTCGTTGATGCGGCCCCCACCCCGAAAGGGAATTTTGGGTCTCTGGCTTTGGAAGTGAAAGGGGACTGACTTGGGAAGAAGCTTCCATCTTGGTTTAGATCGCGATCTGAGCACGTGGTTGGAGTCCAGCCGGGATTAGGGGTTTGGGGGGCCCCTGACCTTGGACTGTCCTGGCAGAGCTTGTCCACTGCTGGTGACTGGGAAGAGCCTTTTGGAACTGCTGAACTCGTGACTTGTCTGTCTGTCGCTGGCCCTGAGGTCAAAGGGGGGCTCGATCCCTGACATCGTTAGGGACCCCGACGGCTCCCTGACAGCTACAGCTCAGCTGCACTGCACGTATGTGTGTCTGTGTGGCTGCCTGTATGCGTGAGCCTGCAAGTGTATGAACACTGCGGTGTGGAGCTGCCTTTGTGTGGTCGCATGTACATTTGGCTGTTTGGTGCATGTGTATGTGGCTACATGTGTGCATGGTCTTATGTGTGTGTGGCTGTGTGCGTGTGACCTGTGGCTGTGTGTGGTCACAGGTGTGTGGTCAGTGCATGGCTGTATGTGTGACTATGTGGCGTGTGGCTGTGTGTGTGCCTCTGTGTGTACATGGCATGTGGCTGTGTGTGTGCATGGCATGTGTTGTGCATGGTGTGTGGCTGTGTGTGTGCATGGCGTGTGGCTGTGTGTGCAGCTGCTGTGCTTGTCTGGGCCTGGGCTTGAGCAGTGAGGGGCCGGCTTTCCCTGATGTGAGGCCCAGGCCCCTGAGACTTATCTCTGGCTGACCCCCAGCCTGCCAGTGCCCCGGAGGCCCCTTAAGTGGCTGTGCGGGGGCTGCGGCAGTGCAGACCCTCGGCTCCATCCGGGGCCCATTTCCGCCGCCACTGCGGCTGGAGCCAAGATGAACCGAGATAAAGCCGCCGGCCAGCCGGACGCTGGGCACAGAGTGCAAGGCACACGGGGGCTGGGGCTGGACATTCTGGCTCCTCGGAGCAGGCACGGCCGCCTGCTGTGTCTGCACCCTGGGGCCAGGTGGGCTGGGCACAGTGGACATGCCGCAGGCGGCTGTGGGGAGGAGTCAGGGGCACTGATGGGGGCCGGTGGGGCCGGAGGGGGCTGGTGGGGGCCGGAGGGGCCAGAGGGGGCCGGAGGGGGCTGGTGGGGCCGGAGGGGGCCGGTGGGGGCCAGTGGGGGCCGGTGGGGGCGGGGGGGGGCCGGTGGGGGGCCGGAGGGGCCGGTGGGGGCCGGGGGGCCACGCCCAGACCCTGCCAAGCTCACTGCTGGGCCTGTCCTTGGCCTTGGCCTGGAGGGTCTCTCCTGCTGGCCTCGTGGTGAGTCAGAGGAGCCCCCACCCCGTCTCCTGAACTCAGTGCTGGGGTGGGCGGGGAAGAGCGCCCCCTGGGGCAGAGGCAGGACGGTAGCCCGGCAGGACAGGCTGTGGGGCCCTCCGCCAGCAGGCTGTGGCCCAGCCAGTACTGACCTCCCGGTTGTATCCCCAAGCTGGACCTGCCACCAGGAAAGCCCCCGTTTCTGTCTGCTGCGGGGTCCCGGCTCTGTGCTCACCTGGAACCTCTTCTTGGCCACGAAGTACTGCATTCGGCGGATGACCTTGATGGAGGCCCGGTGATGCTCTCTCAGCCTGCAGCAGAGACAGAGCACAGTCGCCCAAGCCCGGCTCTCACGGGTCCCCCTCCCGGGTCCTGCCGCCCGACAGAACCTTCCACCCAGGTCTTGGGCATCCCCGAACCCCGGTCGATGCTCTGAGTGTGGGGGCTCAGCCCTCTCCGTGGCTCCCCCGTCCCCAGGGGGCCCGTGGGTGTGTGCCCCAGTGGGGCTCCAGGCCATAGGACAAAGGCCTCTTCCAGTGGGGACGCTGCCCCACAAGGCCCGTGAGCAGGTCCACTGCTGCCCATGTCATTCACGCCCAGCAGCCTTCTGAGACAGGTCACGCAGCCGGCAGCGTGGGGTGCGTGGCGGATGTTGGCTATCACGTGTCAGCACCTGCGCGTCAGGCGACGACGGCAGTGCAGGCCCTCTCTGAGCTATTCAGGCTTGAGTGGCTGGGAGGGGTCCCTGAGGGTGGGCGAGGGGCTGCACTCTTTCCCCCAGAGAGCTGGGCTCGGTCAGGGCTGAGGTACCAGCAGCAGGAACAGCCGAACCCGAGGGTTCAGGATCCAGGAAGAGGGAACCCGGGGGTGGAGCCCCCCTTGGGGGCCGGAGTGGACACCACCAGTCACCAGGGCTCGCCTCCTTCCACCGGTGCTCCCGGGACCCTCCCAGGTAAGCTCGGTTCCTTGGGCTCTTGGGTCCGGGACCCTCCCAGGTAGCCTTCGGTTCCTTGGGCTCTTGGGTCCGGGACCCTCCCAGGTAAGCTCGGTTTCTTGGGCTCTTGGGTCGGGACCCTCCCAGGTAAGCTCGGTTCCTTGGGCTCTTGGGTCCGGGACCCTCCCAGGTAAGCTTCGGTTCCTTGGGCTCTTGGGTCCGGGACCCTCCCAGGTAAGCTCGGTTCCTTGGGCTCTTGGGTCCTGTCCCTTTGTCTGTGGCTGCCCCTTTGCTGGGTTTCTGGCTCCCCTGTGTGAGGGAGACAGAAGCTGTCCTGGCCCTTTGGGCATAGTGAGTCATATTCCACTGTGTAAACGAGCAGCCCCAAACCCCCCAAACCAACCCCATCTGAAATGGGTAAAGGAGATTAAAGACACTATTTTTTTCTTTTTTGGGTCACTCCCGGCAATGCTCAGGTCACTCCTAGCTCTGCACTCAGAAATTACTCCTGGAGATGCTCAGGGGACCCTATGGGATGCCGGGATTGAACCTAGGTGGGCCGCATGCAAGGCAAACGCCCTGGCTGCTGGACTAGCTCTCCCGCCCCAAGCAAGCGGGGCTGGCGTATTTCAGCGTGACCCGGAGACCCACCACCAGGATCCAGGGTTGGGCCTTCCAGGGGCTTCCTGGAAGAGAGAGAGCCCACAAAGGAAGTGGGGAAGGGCCAAGAGCAGGGGCTCAGAGGGTCACGCCAGGCCGCGGGGAGAGAGAGAGGAGACTTTGCCCTTTACAGTGGGGCTGCGCAGCTGGCGGGCGGAGCACCAACCCCCTTCAGGCCCCAATCTGGGCTCGATCCCGTTCGGTTTCCCAGGACCGCCAGGAGTGATTCCTGAGTGCAGAGCCCGGAGGAACCCCTGAACATCGCAGAGTGTGACCCAAAAAGGCCAAGAAAGTGGGAGGGGGCTCAGAGAGATAGTCCAGGGGTTACGGCACTTGCCTTGCTCATGGCCGACCCTGGTTGAATCCCCAGCACCTCCCAGGGTCCCCAGAGCCCCACTGGGGCTGAGCCCTGAGCAAGAGTCAGGAGTAAGCCCTGAGCACCGCCGGCTGTGGTCCCAAGCAAAAGAACAAAAGTGCTTGAGTTGGTAGGACACCCGAGCTGTAGAGCCTGGGGACGGGCACTCACGTGAGCGCACAAGAGGGGAGGCCCGGCTCGGGCGTCTGCTGCAGGGCTCCCTGGGCAACTCAGAGCCAGCCGTAGTCCACAGGCACCAGCACAGACCTGCGTCCTCGGGCCACCTCGCCTTCCCACCAGACATCAAGAGCAAGATAACCAGAAACTCCCCAGTGCCGTGGGAATGAACCAGCCACCGGCCAAAGGAGCGAACAAGAACGGGGAGAATTTGTTTGTTTGTTTGAATTGAACCATGGTCAAAATGTCCCGTGTCAACACTTACAGCCCTGAAAGTTCTCGGGTACCGAGTGCTGGGGAGAATTTATCACTGCCAAGGAACAGAGTGTCAGAAACGGGCAGCTGCGACCTGTCTCTGCAGTCAAGGAGAAACAGACAGGCAGATAGTACAGGGCGCAAACAAGGAAACCAGGAGAAACGTCCCAGCAGGGGCATCGCCAGCCCGCGGAGCCTTCTGGGGCACTGGCGGGAAAGGCCCAGGCCACGGCCCGGGCTCGGGCAGCAAACCCCTGTTCAGAGAACACAATGCACAGAAAATAATCCCGAGCTTAATCGACACACCCTGTCTCTAAAGATCATCTATCTATAAAAGCAGACAAAGAAGAAAAAAAAAACCAACTTCACAGGATTCTTCCCGCTGAAACCTCCAAGTCTCGGGCCGGGCGAGAGCACGGCAGGTCGGGCGCAGCCGGGCGCCTGAGCAGAGGCAGGGAGCCAGCCGAGCCTGCGGGGGCAATGCCCACCCCGCCCCCGTGACGACGGCAGTCTTCAGTCTCGGTCACCCACCACAAAGTCGTTTTACGCATCCAAGGAACAGATGATACTAATTGTTAGATACTCCCCCTCCCGCACCCCTGAATTCTTATGGATCAGCATAAACTCTATCTCACGATGCTCCGGGATGGGAGTGCTCAGGAGAGGTCACGCTGTGAAGGTCACAGGGCTGTGCAGAACACCTGGGCCCCCACACCAGCAAAGGGATCCAGACGCCCTGCGCAAGGACCCAGGGCCCAGGGTCGCTTAATCCAGTTATTCAAGCTTGGTTTAACATGTAAAAAATCAATCAGCCTAATTCACTACATCAACAGAATAAGTCAGAAAACAGAGAATCAATTCAAAGGACTCGGAAAAGCACTTGCTCAGTGCAGGGCCTGCCCCTAATGGACAGCACGGGCCTGGCCCCGGGTGGGCCTCCAGGCTGGGCGAGGGAGGAACACCGTGATGACCGACAGGGAGCGGGCCAATGGGGAGAGTGGCCCCCCACTGCCAAACCAGAGCCACCCTGTGACATTTTGCTTCTGGGACGCCCCCAGAGCCGGGATGCCACGTCACCTTCCGTTGTGCGTGTGAGACTCGCCCCACGGCCCACGCTGACTCTCCTCGCGGCGCACAGAGGGGTGGGCCTCCTGGGTACAGCTAAGGCGCCGCCACACCTGCACAGACCCCGTGGCGCCATGTCCTGTGGTCACCAGCTGCCACAGTGCCGCATCGCATCAACATGCAGGTCCAGTGGGGACTTTCTGTCCCACCCCTGCCCACGGACAGTCCCCACTAGCCCCGGAGGGAGGCCGGGCCACTCGGGGCCCTTTTCCTTCTGTGGCCACGCCAGACTGTCAGGTAAAGCTCCACGGGAGAAACAGCTGCTGGTGTTCTCCTGGGGAGTCGGAGGAGGGCATGGAGGGCAGCTGCTGGGATTCGTGGCTCTGAATGCTGTGCCCCACCCCAGGGTGTCAGCTCCCTACAGGGAGCCGAATTAACTCTTTAAATAAAAGCTTTAAAATAGACCCAGCGGAGATTATTCAAGAATAATGGCGGGCGAGTAACAGCACAGCGGAGAGGGGCGTCTGCCTTGCTCACAGCAGACCGGGTTCGATCCCCGGCATCCCATAGGGTCCCTGAGCACCGCCAGGAGTAATTCCTGAGAGCAGAGCCAGGAGTAAGTAAGCCCTGAGTATCACCGGGTGTGGCCCCAAAAAGGAAATATGAGAAGAATGTCTGAGACATGTACCCTTCGGGTTCTAAAGCAGAGTGTTGGGGCAGAGATCAACCAGGCTGGGGAACCAGGAAAAGACCCGACCCGTCTCTGGGCTGGCCCAGAAGCCTGGAACTTGCTGGAGAAAAGGCTGGACAAGGCCTCGTGGTGACCTGGGCGGGAGGCGGCTGGCCATGCTGAGAGCAGACCATGGTCCCTCCAGGTCCAGGAAGCTCCCTGGCAGCAGAGCTCTCCTGGCCACGCGTCCCCACGGTCCTGGGGTGGGGAGGCCGGAGCGTGGCCCCACATTTCATGGAGGCGGGGCTGACAGAACCAGCAGCCTGCGGACACTGCCCAGGGTGGCCCGAGAGCGGCTGAAACAGACCCCATGCTGGGCCTCAAAGCTCCGCCCTCCCGTGACCCCCCCACCTCAGGGGGCTCCGGTTCCTGTGTTAGGACACAGGGGTTCCGGGCGCCTCAGTTCCAGCTTCGCCTTCCTGAGACCCAAGAGCTGGGGCTGGGTGTGAGCGAGAAGCCCCGTCCCGGGTGGGGTCTCAGCTGCTCCCGGCAGGTTTCCTGTGCGGGCAGTGCCGGGGCCCAGAGCTGCTCCATCCAGTGAGTGGGAGGGTGGGGGTCCCCAAAGGCTTGAAGCTCAGGAAGACCCTTGGCTCCACCTCCCACTCACCAAGTCCTGGCACCGAGCAGCTGCGGGGCTGGTGCACCCGGGGCATCAGTGTGCTAAAGCGCAGAGGCTTCTTGCTGGTCAGTGCTGGGCTCCCTGGGGCAGGGAGGAGGTGGGCACCCATGTCCTCGCAGACAGGCTGGCCGCTGACCCTGCCCGAGGCCTGCATGAGTGCCTTGCTGACCGGGCATGCCCAGACACCCTCCCTGCTCCCAGGCCTGAGGGGCTCCCACCGTCCACTGCTCCTCCAAAGCCTGCCCAGCCCTCTGGGCGCCTCCTGGCCTCCACCTCCAAAGTTGTGCTGGCTCTTGGGCCCTGGTCAGTGCTTGGGGGGGGGCCGTTGGGAGGGGGCTGCTGTTTCTCACAGCCTGATTCTGGGTGCCTGACCCCAGAGCCAGCTCCTCCTCCTGCCGGCAGTGGGACCAGTGGACCCCATATGCAGCTGGGCAAAGGGGTAGCGCCTGGGGCAAGGCTGCCCCCAGGAAAGGAGAGGTTAATAAATGAATTACTTTGGGCAACGAAGCAAAATCAGTCCCATTAAGGTAATTAACGTCCCCTGCGGGCGGAGGGCCGATAAATCGGGCTTTGTCGCCACGGGCAGCGCCAACAGCAGTTTAAGGCTCTGTTGATGCTTTTAAGCTGGGCTCAATAGCGACTAATTAGATTTGCATTTCCGCGTGGGCTAGCCCGGCTGGGACGAGCCCACTGAAAGAGGGCCCGGGGACAGCACCCGCCTCTGAGCAGGGGGCCAGGGACGGAGCCCCATGTAGCCACCCCCTGGCGTAGCTGCCCGCCCGGACTCAGTGGGGTCGGCCGACAGTGTGGGGTGGGGACTCTGGCCACCCGGGCGCTGTGGATGCCGAGCAGGGCCCCAGGGTCCCCGGCACAGACTCTATGAACTGGGCCTTGGTGAGGAGGCGCCAGGCTGGGGCGGGCTCCTGGGACGGGCCCGCTGTGACTAGGCTGGGGCGGGCTCCAGGCGGGCCCCGCTGTGACTAGGCTGGGGCGGGCTCCGGGGCGGGCCCGCTGTGACTAGGCTGGGGCGGGCTCCCGGGACGGGCCCACTGTGACTAGGCTGGGGCCCACAAAATGCCCCTTGAGCAACTGATTCTGTCTTTGCTCCAGCGCCAGAGTCGGACCCTGACCCATTTCCTGCACACAGTTCTCTCAAAGGCCGCACCCAGCACGCCGCGGGGCCTGGGTCCTCCCTGGGACCTGGGTGGGGGTGAGGGATCCTGTACATGGTGAACAGAGCCCCTGGGCTGTCGGCGCATGGACAGACCAGAGGCACAGCGGGAAGAATCCGGTTCGGTATGGGCTGAGCGTCTGTGAACACTGAACACCAAAACCCTCACAGTCGCGGCGAGACCTGCACAGGCCCTGGAGCGGTTTGGAACCTGGTCCGCGAGGCCCAGAGCGAGGCCCACGGTGCAGCCACTGGGGAAGAAAGGCTGGAGTGAGGCCAACTCGCCCTGCAAGGAGCAGGCAGCTGGGGTTTCACTCCAAGCAGACATACAGGCAGCCCGACCCTGGGACCCATCCCTGGGACCCTGAGCTCGGGGCCAAAGGGCTGAGCCAGCAAGAGCAAGAAGCCAGAGCCCTAAAGAGCAACTAACGCCCCTTCCCTGACAGGCCACGCTTACGGGCAAGGGAAGCGGACCGGTTCCACTGGCGGGTGCCACGGTCGATCAGCGTCTGGAACCCAGGGCGCCCGGGCCCTCACACAACACAGCGCCAGGCCTTGCGTTGACTCACAAATACTGAGGGAGGGGAGGAGGCTGGAGGACAGGGTCCACTGAAGACCTGCCCATGCTGGAGTGGACGTAGTGGATGTCCACTGTCGTGGGCCCCTGACTGCGGGGGGTGGTGAGGACTCCCGGGCACCTCGCGGAGCTCCTAGACACGAACACGGGCTCCCAGTGCTGACCAGACAGGCCCGGCCAGGCTGAGTGTGTCCCAGCGGGTCATTTTGCTTGCCCTGACACTGTCCAGACCGGGCTAGGCCCCCTCCTGAGCCCCCTGGGTTTGCCCTAGCTCCTGGGGAAGGGGACAAACTGGCTTGGATCTGATGCCCTCGGGGGCACTCTGAGGAGGGCCGCGGCTCTGGGAGGGACGTTGGGGCCTTGTGAGGCGGGACTGGGGCAGCCCCAGCACCTTCCTCTCCTAGAGGGCTGCGGGGCGCAGACAGCAGCAGGAAGGAGATGCGTGGGCACCCGGCGGCGGGAAGAGGGCCTGTGTCCCGCCCAAGGTCACCCTGCAGCGTGGGTCAGGCGAGCGGGGAAGGGGCCTGCGTCCCGCCCAAGGTCACCCTGCAGCATGGGTCAGGCAGGCCCAGAGGAAGAAAACAGCCACTTCCGGCCCCAGCTCTGCCCTCAGCCCCTCTGTGCTGGCCGGCTGGCCAGTCCCAGCACACCCAAGGGACCATCCCAGCTGTCCAGCAAATGGCTCCAGAAACATGAGCCCATTGGACACCTCCCCGGACCCGGAGCTCTGCCCTGGCTATTGTGATGGGGGACAGGTGCCCCCAAGGGTGTCGAAGCAGCGGCCAGGGGACCTCTGGGCAGCAAGGACAGAAGAGACATGGACAGCCTTGTGGCCCCAGTCCTGCCCCTCCCGTGCTCTCTGTAACTGCAGGTCACTGGGCTCTGACGAGCACTCAGGAGACGTGAGGACACAGAGGACAGAGACGCGTCCCTCTACTGGACACAGGCCCATGTGTGTGCCTGCGTGTAGGCACGTGTGTATAAGCATGCATGTACAATGTGTATGTGCCTGTGTGTAGGCACACATGTGTATAGGCATGTGTGCATGTGTGCCTCTGTGTAAGCGCGTGTGTATAGGGATGTGCGCCTGCGTATAGGCATATGTGTGTATACGCTGCGTGCACGTGTGTCTGTGTATAGGCACGTGTGCATCTGTGTGTAGGCAGCGTGTGTATAGGCACGTGTGTGTGCATGTTCTTGCCTGTGTGTGCCTGTGCACGGTGACCTCTGTGGGCGCGGCCTGTGTGTGTCCTTGAGCATTGGGCAGGCACACACAGACCGTGGCTGTCCACAAGCCCAGGGACAAAGGGCGCGCCCACCCAGCCCCACACACATTCTCGCCTGGGGTCGGCTGCGGGGCGACGGACCCCGTCCGACACAGCGCCCAGCCCTAGCCCCGGCGCTGGGGCACCCCGAGGCCCTCTGGGCTGTTCTGTCCTGCTCTGCGGGTCGGGGTCACCTGTGGCCCGGCCCTTCCCGCACAGCTCCGCGGGTTCACAGCCCCGTCTCGGGGCTGGGCCAAAAGCAGGTCAGGGGCCTTGGGGAGAAGCCCAGGGCCTAGCCCATGGCCGCGGGCTCTGGGCTGTCCGTGCACTGCTTGGCCCGGCCTGGCCGCTGGTTTGCTTGGTTTGGCTTGTGCCTGCTCCACAGCCGGCTGGCTGGCCAGGGCCCCGAGAGCAGCATTGCTGTGCAGAGCCTGGCCGGGGGCGGGGAGCACTCCCCCTCCTCCCTCCCTCCCTCCTCCTGCTGGTGCTCTTGTCTGCGGAGCTCCCAGAGGGTCCGGGCAGGACAAGCCTGGACAAACACAAAGCGTCCTTGGGCCTAGGGAGCTGGGCAGCCCCTGGCTGCCGACGGGCCTCTGCCCGAGCTGGACTCAGCGGCCAAGCTTACAGGCCCAAGAAAGGGCAGGGGGCCAGGACCCCCCAGCAAACGGCTCTTCTCCACACAGGCCGGGGTGCTCAGAGGGGGTGGGGGGGCAGGGCGAGGGCCTCCAGGGTCCGGCCACCACCCACTCCGGGCGACTCTGGGCCCTGCTGCAGCTCTGCAGGCGGGAAGGGCCCTTTGTTTCAGAGCTTCTTCCTCCGCGAGCAGCCGTGGGGGCTGGGGTCCCCACGGGGAGTCAGGAAGACGGGCCCCGGCCAGCGGCCAGCGGGGAGGACACAGTCCTGCGGGCTCAGCGGTGCGAGTCCGGCCTGTCCCACTACCCGTGGCCCCATCTGCCACGCGCAGCTCAGGCCAAGGGTGGCGCAACGTTCTGGAATGTTCCAGGGGTAATGGAGGGGTGAGAGGGCAGAGGACAGACTCAGCGGACTGGAGCTCAGGCCGAGGTCCAGATGGGGCAGGGGGCGCAGGCTACAGACCCCCACCTCCTACTGCTGGGGCTGCCCCACTCTGAGCTTCCCTGGGGAGGAGCAGAGAAACCCCCAGCCCTGGGAACCGCCCCAGGCACAGAGCTGGAAGGTAGGCAGAGGACAGCTGTGACCCTGAGGTCAGAGACCCCCAGACCCTCAGGCTGCTCCCAAGGGCCTCTGGGAGGCAGCTGTGGGGACCCCGGGCTCTCTTTGTGGCCAGCCTGGGGCTTTCCTGGGGTCTCAGCTCAGCAGGCACCAGCCTACGGGAATCAGACACCCACGTGGGCCCAGGCCTCAGGGGCTGCCTGCTACAGGGGTTCGCTTTGGTTTATTGGGGGGGGGTCACATGACCGCTGTCCACGCTAAAGACGGATGTCTAACACGGTCACTGTCCATGCTGGGGGACCACACGGTCACTGTCCATGCTGAGTCACACGGTCACTGTCCATGCTGGGGGGCCATATGGTCACTGTCCATGCTGGGGGCCACACGGCCACTGGGCCACTGTCCATGCTGCACGTCATGCTGGGGACTCCTGCAGGCAGCGGCCAGGCCCAGTGAGGGGTGTTGATGGACCTGTCCTCCTGGAGACCTGTGGCCACTTCCTGCCAGGAGCCCACAGCTCAGGCCACACCTGGCACCTTCTCCTGTCTGGGTGACCCTGGGGCAAACATCAGGGTTAGCTGGACCCGCCACTGCCCCTTGGTGCCCACCTCCCTCGTGGGGGGCTCTGTTGCCCCACTTTGTTTCAGCCATGGCGCCCAGGAGTCAGTGGGTGCCCGCACAGCAGGGGACTCTGGTCACACCTCTGATGGGAAGCCCACGCCCCTCGCTCAGTGACAGGGACCCCGAGTCCTGCCCTCAGCTCTGTGCTCAGCTTGACAGGAACTGTCGGACAGGCCGGGCGGGCAGGGACACATGTGAGCACACACACATGTACACTCGCCTATACACATAAGCACACACATGTACACATGCACATACACATAAGCACACATTACACACGCACAAACACATAAGCACACACAATGTGCACACACACTTATGCACTGACACACACATGCACATACTTGCTGACACACATACACACATGAACACATGCACATACATGCGGACACACATGCACATACATGCGGACACACACATGCACATACTTGCTGACACACATACACACATGCACATACATGCTGACACACGCATTCCACATACACACTGACACGCACACACTGCGCAGCCACACCCGAGCACATGGTCTCTGCCGGGCTATGCCCTAGCGTGAGGCTTCAGTTTCCCTCACACCCCTCTGAAAGCAGGCACTTCGCTGCTTGGTCAGGGCCCAGCACCCCCAGCCCGCCAGGGAGCTGCAGGCGGCCGGGCGCTGCCCCCTCCCTTGGGCTGCAGGATCCGAGCCTGTTCCCCACTTGGGCCTCGCCCTCCCCAGCAAGTCCCTGGGCCGCCCTGGCCTCTGCCATGACGTGCAGCGCCCCTGAGGCCTTGCAGACCCCCGGCCAGAGGACTCCGGACCCCCGGGGCCACTCAGTCCCTGCTCTGGCCCCGCCTGGTTGGCAGAGCCGGGGTGTCCTTGGGTGGCCACAAGCAGGGGCAGAGGGAGGGGCCAGGCTGTGTCCAGGCTGGAGAGCGCAAGGACACCGGAACCTGCCAGGCGGGGCTCGCCGAGGGCCCGGACCCGGCCCAGTGGTAGCCCAGAGCGCCTGCCCCCCACACTGTGCCCCACCCTGGGGCCCCTCACAGATGGGGCGCCCCGCACTCCACGCCAAGTCCAATGCCCCGGGGTCTCTCCCCTGCTTCCTGCTTCAGACCACGGCCCGTCTGGCGTCCCCGGGACCCCAGCCCGCAGCCTGGGTCCCTGTGAGGAGGCGGGTCAGGACACAGACGGGCTCGGAGGGACCGCCGGGGCACCCGGGGAAGGCGGCGTCACGACACCCCGCAGTGAGGCCGGGAGCTCCAGCCCTGGAGCGGGATCCTGGCCCTCGGGACAGGCCGCGGGTCCACGCGCGCCGCGGGCCGCATTTCCCCCGCTGCAGCCGATTCAGCTCCGAACAGTGGAAGGAGCTGGACGGAGGGTCCGGGAGGGGGATGGGCAGGCGTGAGGTGCCCAGCCCGTCCCTGGGCCCAGACTGTGGGGAGCACTGAGGGCCCCTCATGCACGGTGGGGAGCACTGAGGCAGGAGGCGATGGGGCCTCCCTGACCCCGTGGAGTCCGGGAGCTGACGCAGGCACGGCAGGAGGCTTGGGGGCTGCCCGCACCCCACCTGGCCCCAACTCCTTCCCTCCACTGGCCCCACTCCCTCTCCTCGCCTGGGGCCTCCGACAGTCTGGCTCTGAGCTCCTGAGTCCCTGGGCTGTCTCTGCTCCTAACCAGGGCCCTCGGCCAGGGACACGGGCCCTGTGGTAGCCCCGGACTTTCCCGGGACCCCCGGCTCTGGGAGGTGCTTCAGGAACAGGGGCTGCTGCTTCCCCAACTCCGCAGCCCCACAGGGAGGCACCACCTGGGCTGCCTGGAGGGCGGAGGGGGGTCTGGGGCCCCAGGCCAGCAGGGCTGGGCCAGCCTGAACCCCCTCCAGCCCCGACACCCACGTGTGAAGTGAGGCTGCGAGCACAGGAGGCGGAGCCCCCAGCCTCCGGCTGCTTCCGGTCTGACCGAGGGGCCTGTGGCTGGGGGGCTCGGCTGTGCTGTCCCATGTGGGTGGCCCGGCACCCAGCGGGTGAGCAGCGGGGGCAGGGCGGGGCCGAGTCACCCTCCCCGCTGGGGCCCACGGCACTGGGGTCCCCCCGCCCCGGCTGTGGGGCGAGGCCTCGGTGGCGGCCACAATAAATATGTTTGTTCAAGGGAAGCCAGGCGGGAGCTGGCCGCGCTGGGCCGGCCGGGAAGAAAAGGCCGCTTGTGCCACACACACTGTCCGATTGTTCCCGCTCACGCAAGCCCTGCCCTGTGCCCGGGAGGTCAGGCGCCCCTCGGGCCCGTCGGAAGCTCCGGGGCTCCGGGCCCAGCTGCACCTCGACGTCCGCCACAGCCTGGGGCACCCATGGGGACAGGCAGCATGGCATGGCAGAGCTGCGGGCCTGGGGCAGGGAGGGGGCGTCTGCCCAGCCCAGGCCAGCCCGGGGGGGGTGCGCAGCTGCAGCCCCTGGAAGAGGCAGCTCCTGGGAGAGCCCGGCCCCAGGGCTCTGCCAGCACCTGCAGCCACCGACACCCCCAAACAGGCCTCCTGCTCTCTGATGGCAGAGGGGACGGTGCCCAGTCACTGCAGGGCGCGGGACCCGCTGCCTGGTACAACACACAGACAACACAACGCACATGCAGTGAACACAGCATGCACACACCACACACAAGCACAAGCACACACAGTGAACATAGCACAAACATACGTGTACACACACAGCACATGTGCAAGACAATGCAACCCCTGGACACCCGCACACACACACACACAGAAGCAAGTACACACAGGCATAACAACACACACACGCCTGGACACACACCTACACACATGCACAGAGGTGGCAAGCCCACCTACACTTTTATACACATGTGCATGCATGACCCACATGACCCACACATGACCCACACAAGCCCACACGCACACAGGCAAGCAGCTGCACAGGGCCCTTCTGTGGCTGAGGGGAGCCCCCTCCGCCAAACCGCTCACCCCAACCACATCAAGGCTTCCGGCAGCTTCTCAGGCTGGGGGCGCTGGGTGCTGAGTGCCGGGCTCGGGGCTACCCTGACCACGGCCTCATTCGTGTCCCCGGGTCAGCTGTGTCCATCCTCGGGTCCACAGGCCTGACCTCCAGGGCCTGGGGGGATGTGGCTGAAATGCCCAGGGTGCCATGGACACTGAGCGTGGGCGGCCCCAGAGCCACTCAGGACCCCCCAGGACGGGGACGCCCCCTGCCTGCAGGAAGCCCAGCTCTTCTCGTCTCCCCAGGTGAGGCGTCCTGGGCGGGGTGAGCTGGGCCTGCAGCTGCAGGGAACGTTCTGGCCACTCGGTCCTCCAGCCCGTCTGGGGTCCCTACGGCAGATCCCACGCGTGGCTCTGGCCACGCCGTCCTCCAGCCCGTCTGGGGTCCCTACGGCAGATCCCACACGTGGCTCTGGATGGGCTCCGCCCCCCCCCGCCTTGGGCCTCCAGCGGCCAGTGCCTGGGTCACGGCCCCCTGCTCCTCGTCCTGGGAAGGGGCCGGGAGTGGACACAGGAGGGGTGCCTGGGGAAGGGGCAGGAGCCACGGCTGCGGGTCCCCCTGGTCTCCCTGGGCCGGCTCAGCGGTCAGCCCTAGGGTGTCTCCGCCTGCGTCTCAACGCTGTCGCCTAAACTCCCAGGTCTGGAGTCTGTCACGGGGCAGGAAGACAGCAAGTTCCGCCCCAAACTCTGGCACTCACCTTTGCCCACCCTGCAGCTAGACTGAGGCCGTGGGGACCCCTCTGGGGGCTGCCTGGGGGCTGGACTGGCCCCCGCGAGTGTCCTGAGGAGGGGCAGCACCCGCACAAAGCTGGCCGCCCCTGGAGCCAGGGGACCCTCCCAGCCGCTCCCCTGCCCACCCCGTTCCCGCACAGGGCTGGCCCGGCCTCCCGGAACCTCTCTGGCTGCGTGAGGAGCAGCAGTGACCACTGGCCTGTCCCCTGCTGCCCACAGACCCCTGGAGACACCTGCAGGCCCCGCCAAGGACTCTCTTTATTGAGGTGAAAACTTCGCTTTGGAGCCGCACCGTGGTGTGTGCTCAGGGCTGACTCCTGACTGTGCTTGTGGGCTTGGGGGACCCTCTGGGGTGATTCCTGTGATCTCTGGGCCCCTCCCGCTGGGACTGCCCTAAAGTCCCCGGGACAGGCGTCCTACGTGGCCACAGGGTCCGCCAAGCCTTGGGGTCTTGGTGCCGTCCTTGGTGGCTGAGCCTGCAGGGCGCGGGGGTGACACCACAGGCTGACTCAGCCCAGAGAGGCACCGAGGCCACCCCAGCCCCCAAGTCTCGACGCAGGCCTGGACAGTGCTTGCCCCCGCGCTGGCCTCACGCCGCCCCAGGGCCTGGCCCACCGAGAGCAGCCGGCCCGTGCGCCCTCTGTGCCGCCGGGGCGCGGGTGGGATCAATGGGCCTTTGTTCCGCCACAGTTGCCAGCCTGGACTCACAAGAGCCGCTGTGTCTCCTGCGGCCCGGAGCCAATCAACACCTTCACACTGGCCTTAATCACCCCACGATCGGGCAAACCGTCGTGGGGTGCGTGGACCCCAGCCGCACAGACGCTGCCGGGTAATAACACGAGTTTCTGGCCTCTCCGCGGCGGCCACAGCGGCTGCCGTGATCTGGGTGGCTTGGGGACTGGGGATGCCGGGGACCGGGGGCCGGGTGCTCGTCCTCCCAGAGCAGCGGGCACCAGACACCAGACAGACTGTCTCCTGCCCCGCCCCTGGGGCTGGCTCCTTCGCTGGGCCACCTCGGCGGGGTCAGACCCCCTCCCCTGACCAGAACCCACTCCCCAGGCGCCGCGAGCGAAGCCCGGCCGGAAGACCAGCTCCAGGTGCCCTGCAGCAGCTGTGGCCACTGGGCCACGGAGAGGCCCCGACTCACAGCAGCCCCTTGGCTGGCGCTGAGGGGTCAGCAGGGCCAGAGCAGAGTGGAGGGACGAGAGCCCCCTTTCCCCTCCACCCGGAACATTCATGTCTCCACCAAGGGGCCAGGGGTGAGCACGGCCAGGCCGGGGGTCCACATGCCCACAGCTATATCCCAGGCACCCTGCGGTGTTGGGCACAGCCCCCACCCCCATGGCTGTTTACAGCCCCCTGAGGGGCCCCACTGGGTCCGGACCTCTCTCAGGAACCTGCCCCCCCGCCCCTTTGTCTTTCGGTTGAGTCAGGGGGCTCTCTCCGGCCCCACCCGACAGGGCAGCTTTTACCATCCTGGGGACCCCCGTCACCCGACCCTGAGGTCCGGAGCTGCCCCTGGCTCTGGGGGACCCCCACCACCTGACTGCAGACGCTGAGCTTTGAGGCCTCTGGGGGTAGGTGTTATGGGGGCCCACCGGATGCAGGCTCTGTTCTCTGGTGGGCCACAGATGGGGGGCACAGGACCTACACCCGACTGGCAAGGCTGTGGGGTTGTGGGGGGTCCGGAGGTTGTGGGCAACCCACCAGGGCTGGGGGAGTCGCGCGTTTCAGGCGCTGCTGATTCCTGCCTTCCCAGTCCCTCCTAGCACGGCCGCAGTGCAAGAACGTCGAAAGCCGCTTCCCCGCTGGGAAGGGCCTTGCCCATGGCTCTGGCCCCCGGCCACCCCTCGTCACTGCCGTCCCCCCAGGGCCCCTCTGGGCTCTGGGCCAGAGCCTGACACATGGATGAGGGTGGGGCGGCGAGAGGCCCAGGGCTCGCCTCCAGGGCCTTCCTCCGAAGGCTGCCGCCCCAGCCCAGGGCCCCAGGCTGCATCCCCTGCCCAGCCCCCTCAGCCGGCCACGTCGCAGACACACCACGTGAGCCCAGCGCCCGCCCGCAGCTGGAAGCAATCTCGGCAGTGGGCAGGTGGTCCCCCGGCCCCGCCCCCGCCTGGCCCCAGCCTGCGGTGGGAACCAAGCTCTGGAGTCCGGGAAGGAATCGGGGTGTGCCGCTGTGTTCCTTGGCGAGGCCTTGCCCCAGATGAGCGGGAAGCCTGAGTCAGGGTTTCAGCTGGGTCAGCAGAATCGGAGATGCGGGCGGGGGCTCGGACCCGGGGGTTGGGGGGGACGCAGCAGCAGGCGACCCACCAAGGGGGCTTCAGATGCGTGTGGGTGGCATGTTGGGGGACGCAGGGACAGCCGGCTTCAGGGGGTGCTCTGGAGGCGACCACAGGGAGCCAGACTCGGGCCCGGGGCTCGGCCACAGGCCCACACGGATGTCGGGGACAGAGCCGCTAGTCTAGCTGGCCACAGGGGGCGGCGCCGCCCGAGCAACGGGGGTGACCTGCCCTGAGTGCTGGGTCACTCAAGCCCAAGGGCCACCACGGGGTCCAGCTTCAGGCGCTCACACTGGTCTGGGTGCTCCTGTCCACAGCGGGTTCTGCAGGCCCTGGCGGGACCCAGCGGACAGCACTGCCCTTGGCACCCACACAGGCTCCCAGACCCCCGCCTGTCTCACGGCGCCCACAGGGACGCTGGGCCTCGAGGCTTCTTGCTCCCAGGCCGGCTGGGGAGGCGGCTGCCGGCTTCACCTGGCCTTTGGCTGCTGGCCCCATTCTCGTGGCCTCCCCAAATGCAGCCCACGCGGGCTGTGAGGGCTTCAGACTGGTCAGCCCCCCCACACTGCCCATGAAGGCGGGCTCTGGCGGGGGCCCCGGGACACAGGAGGCACCGGGCGTGGTGCGGGTCCCGCCTTCCCCCACCGAGGAGGCGTCCGTCTCCTTCGCGGCCTCTCCGGGCTCCCCGCTGGCCCCCACAGGGAGAGAGTCCATGTCTTGGCTTCTCTCCCCACTGGGCTGGGGTCACTGCGGTGCCCACGCCCTGGGTGAGGCCACGCTTATTCCCCTGTCCCTGCTCTGGCCTGCGGCCACCACTCTGAGGACTGCCCCGACGTGGTGGCCCCGGCTGTGGTCTCTTCTACAGGCCGCCACCAACTAAGCTTGGTCACCCCTTGGCTTCGTCCACGCTGCCCTCGGCCTCCTGGCGTCCCCAGTGCCTGACAGATGAGGCCCTGGGGGGGGGACACTCAGGGGCCGGAGCCAGGGGAAGCCAGGGGTGGCCCCACATGGGGCCCGTGTCTCTTAGAGGGCCACTAGGACTGTGGCCTGGGTCCCGGTGGTCAGCCCCACTGCCCGGGAGGGCGGGGGAGCCGTGCGTCACCACCACTGTCCTGGGGCTGCAGGACCCCGGGCTCAGGCCACTCTGCCCCGTCTAGCACGTGACCATCATCCTGCCCCTCCCACCTGCCCTGCCCTGCCTGCTGGCGCGGTGTCTGGACCTTGGGAGCCAGCAGTGCCCCCAGCCCCGCCATGCACAGCCTTCCTGGGCGGCCCCCTGGGACCTGAGGACCTGGGGAGGGAGCCAGGTGGGCACAGGGGTGGGCAGAGGCCTCTCACCGCCCGACTGCTGTGCCCACTGACACAGTGGCCGCCGGTTCTGGCCATGAGCACGGTGGGGCGGGTGACTTGTGCGGAGGCTGTCTCTGCACCCTCGAGTGCACTCTGGAGAAGGCTGGACGGGGACGCGCTGCAAGGCTGGGCACGCTGGAGGCCTCTGTGAAAGCACCACGGGCCGGGCTGGGGGGCACAGAGCTGACAGAGCTTCCTGGGGAGGGAGGGAGGGTCCCTGCAAGAGCCCCTCGAAGCCCCTCGAGCCCAAGAATGTGAATCCCCAGAACTATTTCCTGGTACAATCTGCTAATTCCCTCTTGCTGTGGGCGGAAGGGCCAGCGCACCCCGCGGCTGACCCCTGCCTGTGGGTCCCTCTCTGGGCCTCCTGGAGCCTGGATGCCGGTGGCCACTCAAAGCACCTGGGGGCGCCTGGTTAGTGGCCGGAACAAAGGCCAGCCCCGTCCGCAGGGCGGCAGCAGCA
>JAJIBD010007223.1:0-42500 GCA_021461705.1 Cryptotis parvus | reverse complement strand
GTCGGCCGCCAAGGTCACCCGTGCCCAGCAACGAACGGGGCCGGCGGCTTCCCTGCTTGGTACCGAAGGGCTGTTTCCCGTGGCGGGGAGCAGAGATGAACACTCGGGGCCTGGGAACAGCCTGGGCCTCCGGGCTTTCTGGCCTGTGCCTGGCCTGGACGCACAGAGTGAGGGGGCGGGGCGAGGGGACCTGGGCAGCCACACGCTCACGGGGCTGCACGTGCCCTGAGAGCCGGCTCGAAGCACCCGGGGAGTGGCGGCTTGGGTGTGCCCGTGGCCCCCACAAGGCCTGGAGCTGCTGGGCGGTGGGGCGGGACAGTAGGGTGGCCGCAGTAGGGCAGCCGAGGCCCCAAGCGTGCGGCGCCCAGAGAGGGGGAGAGGTGTGTTCAGGGGCTCACAGGATGGGTCCAGCACCGGCCAATCCATGGAGCTGTCGGGGGTCCAGGGAGACCAGTCCAGGGGCTGGAGCACGTGCTCAGCTGGCTGGACACCCAGATTCGATCCCAAGCAACATGCGGGTTCCTGAGCTCAGAAGGGATAGTGGGGCCGGACGCGATCCCGCTGGGGTGCCCATGGGAAAGGGCCGCCCTGATCCCAGAGCCCACACGGACATTCTTAGAACAGTCACAGCTCTGGCAACGGGAAGCCGGAAGGAGCTGGAAGGAGCCGATCTCCATCAGCGACGGCTCCCGATGCAGCAGGTGCCACCAAGCCCGAGCGGCCCAGGCAGTGGGTCACTGGGGCCAGGACAGGAGATGGACGGTGGCACAGAACAGGGCCCCGAAGGGCCCCGCTTGTCCCCAAAGCAGAGAAGATGCGCGCGCCTGCGTGCAGCTCCGGCTCCATCCCCACGCCAGTGAACCCAGCACCAGCCCCTCCGTGGCCCAGAGAGGTCAGAGGTAACGCTGCAGCTTCCAGAAGAAAGAGAAAATGAACCGTGCGTCTGCCCTGCTGCGCAGGACGACAGGAAAAACCCAAGCCAGAGCGGGGCGGGCAGAGCTGCTGCTCTGTCACCGTGCTCGGCGTCAGACCCAGGAAGGGCAACCGAGAGAGAATGGGCCCAGCACAGAAAGAGCCGTCCTTTATGTGAAAAGAAAAAGGGGAAAATAGGGCAAAGGGTCCCATCGAGACACCGCCCGAGAGCCAGATGGCAACGGCGGAGGCCCGGAAGACGCAGGGGCGGGACCGAGAAGTCACCTTGTGTGGTGCCAGTGTGGAGTTCTGGGGGGCCACTGCTTTAGGAAACCCCGCAGCCGTCCGCGTCCACAGCTAGAACATGGAACCACCTGCGTCGCTCAGAAAACCCAGAGGCCGTGAACAGGCTCTTAGCCAAAGGCCACCGTCCCACGGCCATGCTACGGATAACCCGTGAGCGGCACAAACGTGTTTGTGGGCAGGTGGCGGGCGTGTGGGCCCAGCCACTGTGTGTGTCCACACAGGTCAGCACACGGGGCCGTGGGAAAGCAGCCCTGCGGCCCGTGGAGGCGGAGCAACACTCCAGCACACTACGTGAGGGCGGCCGGTTCCGAGGCCCCGCGTTGTGTGATTCTGTTTATGTGAAAGCGTGCAGAGACAAACCGCGGGGGTCTGCAGCTGGCCGGGCCGGGGAGGGGCTGGGGAGACCGCCCAAGAACGTGGGGCTTCTCTGAGGGGTGCCGAAAAGGTCCTGGAACGGGGCCGTGCGGCTGGGGGCAGGGGGTCACACCCCCTCAACGCACTCCCGGGGGCTGTGGTGTGCGGGCGCGGGCAGCCAGGGAGCCACGAAACCAGAGCACCCTGGGTGATGGTAGCACGCCCCTCCCCCGCAGGCCTGGGGCTGAGCTCGCGCTCTGGGGAAGGGCCTCGCGCCCCAGGCTGGGGGTGGGGGGCCTGCCGACACACCGGACGCCAGGGTTGCGGCAGGCTCGGCTGTCGGCAATGGCAGCGGGAAGGTAATTTGCACACGGCGTTCACAAGGCCGCTCTGCTCTTTAAACATATGCTTCTCTGATTATAAACAGCTGATGCTTCCGAGATTCAGATTTTCCACCAAGTGTTCCAGAAACAGACCACACTCGGGTGGGGAAAGGTGGCGGGCGCGGGGGTGGACGGCCATCCGGCGGCTCTCCGTGGGCCCCAGTGTGGAGCCCTCACTGCCATCAAACGCTGGCCGGGCGATGCCACGGCCTGGCCAGCAGCCGGGGGACAAGGAATGGGGAGAAGCCCCCAGGCCCACCCCAGCCCCACCTCCTGCTTTGTGGAGCCAAAGAGGTGAGGCGGGAACGGCTGGCCTCGCGCAAGGGCTCTGGGCCAGGGGCCCCAGGGGCCTGACTTCGTCTCTTTGTGGGGGTACAGCTGTGCCCGCTCCCTCCTACACACACAAACATGAGGATACACACGTAGAGTGTACATACAGACACGCACAGATACACACAGATACACACATACATGCAGATACAAACACATATAGTTATATACACAGATACACACAGATACACACATACAGAGATAAACACACACAGATACACACACAGTTATACACATACACACAGAGATACACCCACAGATACAAACATGCAGATACAAACACATCCGGTTACACACATACGCACTTGCAGATACACACATGTACACAGATACACACATGCGGAATCACATGCGTGTACACACAGACACCAGCAGACACACTCACGCACACACACCCCCTCCCTGCTCTGCAGGGCTGGCGTGGGGCAGGGAAAGGACACCCACTGGACGGGGGACCCCCAAAGCCAAAGGGGTCTTGCCTGGAGAACATGCCCAGGGCTGAGACCAGGCTGGGGGTGGCCGGAGGTGGCTCTTTCCAGTCCAGAAATGTCCCCCATGGCCCCATCTGGTGCTGGACGTGCTGATGGGCCAGGGCTGGGCAGGCTCGAGCCCCACCACCACCTGGCCCCACCTTCCCCAGACACCCCCAGCCCCACACCTCGGGCAGGGCACTGATCCTGAATCACTGAGGGGCCTTGGGACGGGCGCAGCAAGCACCACGGGGGCCACGGGGACCCCGGCCACCCACCTGAGCCGGCACACAGGCCCGGGAAGCAGGGACCCCGATCTCCCATCTGAGCCAGCACACAGACCCCAGGAAGCAGGGACCCCGACCTCCCCATCTGAGCCGGCACACAGACCCCCAGGAAGCAGGGACCCCGATCTCCCCATCTGAGCCGGCACACAGACTCCCAGGAAGCAGGGACCCCGACCTCCCCATCTGAGCCGGCACACAGACCCCCAGGAAGCAGGGACCCCGATCTCCCCATCTGAGCCGGCACACAGGCCCCCAGGAAGCAGGGACCCCGACCTCCCATCTGAGCCAGCACACAGGCCACCGGGAAGCAGGGACCCCGACCTCCCCATCTGAGCCGGCACACAGGCCCCGGGAAGCAGGGACCCCGATCTCCCCATCTGAGCCAGCACACAGACCCCCAGGAAGCAGGGACCCCGATCTCCCCATCTGAGCCGGCACACAGACCCCCAGGAAGCAGGGACCCGATCTCCCCCATCTGAGCGGCACACAGACCCCAGGAAGCAGGGACCCCGATCTCCCCATCTGAGCCGGCACACAGACCCCCAGGAAGCAGGGACCCCGACCTCCCCATCTGAGCCGGCACACAGACCCCCAGGAAGCAGGGACTCCGACCTCCCATCTGAGCTGGCACACAGACCCCAAGAAGCAGGGACCCCGACCTCCCCATCTGAGCCAGCACACAGGCCCCGGGAAGCAGGGACCCCGACCTCCCCATCTGAGCCGGCACACAGACCCCAGGAAGCAGGGACCCCGACCTCCCATCTGAGCCGGCACACAGACCCCAGGAAGCAGGGACCCCGACCTCCCCATCTGAGCCGGCACACAGACCCCCCAGGAAGCAGGGACCCCGATCTCCCCATCTGAGCCGGCACACAGGCCCCGGGAAGCAGGGACCCCGACCTCCCCATCTGAGCCAGCACACAGGCCCCGGGAAGCAGGGACCCCGATCTCCCCATCTGAGCCAGCACACAGGCCCCAGGAAGCAGGGACCCCGACCTCCCCCATCTGAGCAGGCACACAGACCCCCAGGAAGCAGGGACCCCGATCTCCCCATCTGAGCCGGCACACAGGCCCCGGGAAGCAGGGACCCGATCTCCCCATCTGAGCCGGCACACAGACCCCAGGAAGCAGGGACCCCGATCTCCCCATCTGAGCCGGCACACAGACCCCCCAGGAAGCAGGGACCCCGACCTCCCCATCTGAGCCAGCACACAGACCCCAGGAAGCAGGGACCCCGATCTCCCCATCTGAGCCAGCACACAGGCCCCGGGAAGCAGGGACCCCGATCTCCCCATCTGAGCCAGCACACAGGCCCCAGGAAGCAGGGACCCCGACCTCCCCATCTGAGCAGGCACACAGACCCCAGGAAGCAGGGACCCCGATCTCCCCATCTGAGCCGGCACACAGGCCCCGGGAAGCAGGGACCCCGACCTCCCATCTGAGCCAGCACACAGGCCCCGGGAAGCAGGGACCCCGACCTCCCCATCTGAGCCGGCACACAGGCCCCCGGGAAGCAGGGACCCCGATCTCCCCCATCTGAGCCAGCACACAGACCCCAGGAAGCAGGGACCCCGACCTCCCATCTGAGCCAGCACACAGACCCCAGGAAGCAGGGACCCGATCTCCCCATCTGAGCCGGCACACAGACCCCAGGAAGCAGGGACCCCGATCTCCCCATCTGAGCCGGCACACAGGCCCCCAGGAAGCAGGGACCCCGATCTCCCCATCTGAGCCGGCACAGACCCCAGGAAGCAGGGACCCCGATCTCCCCATCTGAGCCGGCACACAGGTCCCCGGGGAAGCAGGGACCCCGATCTCCCCATCTGAGCCAGCACACAGGCCCCCGGGAAGCAGGGACCCCGATCTCCCCATCTGAGCCAGCACACAGGCCCCAGGAAGCAGGAACCCCGACCTCCCATCTGAGCCGGCACACAGATCCCAGGAAGCAGGGACCCCGACCTCCCATCTGAGCCGGCACACAGACCCCAGGAAGCAGGGACCCCGACCTCCCCATCTGAGCGGCACACAGACCCCCAGGAAGCAGGGACCCCGATCTCCCCATCTGAGCGGCACACAGACCCCAGGAAGCAGGGACCCCGACCTCCCATCTGAGCCGGCACACAGACCCCCAGGAAGCAGGGACCCGATCTCCCCATCTGAGCCGGCACACAGACCCCAGGAAGCAGGGACCCCGACCTCCCCATCTGAGCCGGCACACAGGCCCCAGGAAGCAGGGACCCCGACCTCCCCATCTGAGCCGGCACACAGGCCCCGGGAAGCAGGGACCCGATCTCCCCATCTGAGCCAGCACACAGGCCCCAGGAAGCAGGGACCCCGACCTCCCCATCTGAGCCGGCACACAGACCCCAAGAAGCAGGGACCCGACCTCCCCATCTGAGCCAGCACACAGGCCCCGGGAAGCAGGGACCCCGATCTCCCCATCTGAGCCGGCACACAGACCCCAGGAAGCAGGGACCCGATCTCCCCATCTGAGCCAGCACACAGGCCCCAGGAAGCAGGGACCCCGATCTCCCCATCTGAGCCGGCACACAGACCCCAGGAAGCAGGGACCCCGATCTCCCCATCTGAGCCGGCACACAGACCCCCAGGAAGCAGGGACTCGATCTCCCCATCTGAGCCGGCACACAGACCCCCAGCAAGCAGGGACCCCGACCTCCCCATCTGAGCCGGCACACAGACCCCAGGAAGGAGGCTGAAGTGAAACAGGCACCACCGTCCTGCCCTGGTCCAAGCTGTTGGAAGAGGGCCGCCTCGCCCTCAGTCTGACGGTGCCCGGGGCTGATTAGACACACGTGGGGGTACGTGTCACCTGCCACAGCCGTTGGGACACACCAGCTGCTGCGTCTCCCCACCGCCCAAGCCTGGAGTGCCCCCTCCCTCCAGCCCTCACCTCTATACACCGAGCCAGGGGCCATGGAGACAGTGGCCATGGAGACAGTGGGCCCCATGAGCCCCTGGTGGGGTCTCCTGGACCCAGAGCAGAAGGGGTCCACCATGGGCAGCTCAGACCCCACCCATAGACCCTCAGGTGGCCGAGGCCTGGGGCAGCATGGGGGCCTCGGGGCCCATGACTCCAGACCCCGACCTACGGTGCCAGCCCCTCGCCACAAGGGAGATGTCTGTGAGAAACCAGCCAGAGGACACAGGCTCTTTGGGGTTGCTTTTTTGGGGGTGAGGGAATGTGGGGCCCCACGCAGCAGTGGGGTGCTCAGGGCACTCTATGGTGCCACCTGAAGGCCAGCAGAGACCCGACCCGCTGTCCAGTCCTCCTCCGGGAGGTGCTCACACAGCTCGGCCCGGCCTCTCGGGCTTCTCACACAGCTACGGCCCGGCCTCTCGGGCTTCTGCCCCTTGACCCCTCCCATGCATGAGGGGCTCCGACATTTCAGGGAGTCCCCACAGGGCCCTGGCAGCTTTTCCGAGCCGGGACGCCCCTGGGCATTGCTTTCCAGCTTGGCAAGTGCCTGCAGGGTGCAGGAAAAGGCACCTCGAGCAGGGGGAAGGGGCTGCGGGTGCCTTGCAGGGGGCAGGAGCTGCGGGTGCTGGGCTGGTCACTGCGCCCTAAGCAGGTGCTTGGACACAGCTGCCCGGTCACCTGAGCAGGGAATGGTCTGAGAGAGTCGCTGGACAACTGGAGCCTGGTCACGTGTGCACACACACACGGACATACTGGCACACGGCGCACACATGCACACACTTGTGCGTGGAATGCACAGAACTCTTGCACATGGCACTTGCATATGTCGCACACCTGTACATACATGTGCCCCCATGGAGACACACGCATGCCTGTACACACTCAAACACACTCACACTCACACACACTCACACATTCACACACACACTCACACACACTCACACACTCACTCACACACACTCACATTCCACGCACACTCACACACTCACACACTCACGCACACACACTCACGCGTTCACACACACACTCACACACTCATACACACTCACACATTCACACACACTCACACACACACTCACACATTCACTCCACACACACTCACGTGCACACACACACACTCATGCATTCACACACACTCACACACTCGCACTCAGCACTCACATTCACACGGCTGCCTGTTCTGCTCCCCACCCACACTCCCTGTCTGGCTCCTGTTCACTGCCAAGCCCACGCGTGAGACAATGAGTGTGACCGTGAGGGAGGCTGCGCCCCCCCATGCTGCCCCTCAGGGCCTGAGGGAACCTGAGTTCTGGAGCGGGGTGGGAGGGGGTGGCCACTCCCAGCTGGCTCAGGAGGGCTCTGAGCCCTGGACACAGCCTCACCTCACAGCCTGAGTCTCTCGCTTCTGGCCCCTGGGGGGCCCTCCCTGAGTGGGGGTCTCCCCAGAGTCCCCTCTGCTTACAAAGTGACCTTCTGACCAGGGGGTGCTGGACACTGCCCACCACCGCCAAAGTGCCCAGAGCTGCCCAGCGCGGCGCCCCCCTTTAGGCCAGCAAGGCTCCAGCAGCGGGACCTAGTCAGGCAGACAGGCCCAGGCCCGAGGTGGGAGCAGGCCTGAAGATAGGAAATTCCGTTATGGGAGAAGCCCCCGGCCAGCCCCCTGCTCCCTGAGACTCCGGCCAGGGCTTGGGGGCAGCGGCTGATGGCCAGCGGCTCTGACCACACCCCAGCGCCACTTCCGAGAAGGGGCCCTTTCCTGGGAGGAGGGGTCCCAGCAGAGGAAATGCTCGCTGACACCTGGGAGCCTGGCGCTGGACCCCCCCTCGGACTCGGGGTGGGGGCGGCGGAGGCCGGCGCAGCCCTGGGCCAGGCCCAGCCATTTCCGGGCCCCTGGGGGAGGGCGCCCAGCCTGCACTCCCCTGCTGCGGGCTCTGGGCCCCATCTGCACTTCTGTGCTGGCCATCGCAGGGGATTAGCTCAGCCACTTCCTGCCCTAATCCCCACCCCCACCCCAAATACCTCGGAATCAAGAGAAAAGCCAGTGGACGCTCAGCCTAATTCTCTTCAGCTGTGTGTGCGCCCGTGCACTGGGGTGCTGGGCCTGCAGGGGAAACCTTTTGAACCCCAAATCCCAGTGCTGGGGCGTGAGGCACGCTAGGTCAGCCCACGGCATTCAGATGAGACAAACCAGACGTCCTGTGTCACACGGGGGGCTGGGGAGGCCCAGGTGAGGGGACTCTGGGCCCTCACCCACTCTGGTGACAAGGGCCAGGCGCTGCTCCCCCACCCCGCTGCCGCACTGGGAGTCTCCAGGCCGGCTCCTCCCCCACACCCCAGACTGCGACTCCCCAGGGTCCAGTTTTCCCCAGGTCCACTTGGGGGCCTCCCCTGGCTGCCTGGGCGCCTGCCTGTGCCCCCTCTGCTGCCTGTTCCCACATGTCTCCTGTCTCCTGGCGAGACAACAGACCCCTCAGTCTGGGGCTCCTTCCCTCCCCCCTCGACCGGGGTGTTGGGGCCCATGACAGGTGCGCCAGGCTGGCGGGGCCGTGATTGGCAGCGCCCTGTGCGCCGTGTGCGGGGAGGGGGCTGGGATCTTTACTCCCAACCTCTGCGGCGGAGCTGTCAGGGAGCTGGGCCTCGGCCTGCTCAGACCGTGGCCCCCAACACAGTCACACAAATGGTCTCCGCGGGGTGCGAGCAGGACCGGGCGGCTGGAAGCAGGGAGTCCCTGCCGGGAGGGGCAGCCCCAACGCTGCCGTCCCCAAACAGGCCCCGATGTGGCGGTGTGTGTGAGGGTCTCCAGGAGCCATGCGGGCGTGAGCCGCCGGGCAGCTAACGCTGCCGTCCCCAAACAGGCCCTGATGTGTGTGTGTGTGAGGGTCTCCAGGAGCCATGCGGGCGTGAGCCGCCGGGCACCCCTCAACGCTCCTGACTCAGAGACAATCGGCCCGAGGGTGAGTGTCCAGGGCCAGCCAGCACCTTGTGGCCAGCAGAGGTGGCCTTGCTCTGCCTTTAGGTGCGTTTCTAACCCATGGACTCAACCCGAACCAGACCCAAAGGGTCTCTGCCTCCCCATGGGCCAGGGCAGAGGCGGGAAGTGGCGGCAGTGTCCACTCACACGGTCCCGGACTGTGTCGGGACCTGCCCTCTGGTTCCACTCTGCTCCATCTCTGGACAGAGACCCCCACCATCGTTCAGGTCGGGGTCCGAGTGTTGCAGGGGGTGGAGCTGGAAGCAACCCACAGTGCTCCAGGACCACGCCGTCCTCCTTCACATGAGCGCCACAGCCCCAGTGGGCATAGGAGGGACGGGGAGGCTCTCGGTGGCACCTGCCCGAGTGTGGCCACGCTGAGGCCCAGGTCGGGTTGCGACGTGCCTCCGACCTTAGAGCAGCTAAGCAAGCAAACAGCAGGAGCCAAGAGCCCCCCGCCCTGTCAATCCAACACACTAACCCTGCAGGCCGCCCAGTCTCCCTGTGAGCTGGGCAGGCCAGAAAGGTCAACCTGAAGGTCAGGAAAGAAGCTGGGGCGGCCTCAACAGTGGACAGAGCAGGTCATGAAGAAAAGAGGCGGGGCCTGGTAATCTAGACTGCTGATTGGTCCCTCATATACCAGCATCCTCCGATTGGTCACTTCACAAACCCTCACATAGGGCATAACCAATCAGGCCTCGGAGACCCAGAAGGGGGTGGGGAACACAGCGATGCTTGCAAACTCAGGGGGACCGCGTGCCAGGCTTGGGGTGGTTACTGGGGAGGTCACTGCTGGAGCCAGCCAGTCCACAGGAGCCTGAAGTGAGTTTTCTCTTGTTCAAGAAGGACAAGAGCTGTGTGAGGATGGAAGGCTCGAGGCCAGCGGCAGGATCTGGCAATATGGTATTAAACAAAGGTCGTCTCCTGAGGCCGACCTCAGGAGATAACCTAAGTGGGAGGCCAACCTCAGGAGATGACCTATAGTGGGAGCGGCTATATTACTAGCTAAACTAAGCACACACCCTGTTTGATCCCCTCACACCCTACCTGGTTGGCGTCAGCACACGCCTGTTTTAATCCCTCTACCTGACTGGCGGGCGCCTACTTTCCCGTTTGAAGAGCCCTGTTCCACCTAATAAGGCAGAGCTCTTCCCGAAGTGGCTGGCAAGGCTTCTCTGTGGGTTCTCCTGGCCCAGAATCTGACCTCACCAGAGACATCGACAGACACAGTGCTGGTCAGTGCGACAACGTGTCCCTCCTAAAGCTCAGTGTGCATTTGGACAAGGCGTCCAGGATAGAGGACATCACGTGCTCTCTTCACACTTTCAGAGGCGTTTCCACTCTTCAGCTTCCTATGTTTCCATCTAACTCTCAAACACGGCGCCCTGGGGTCGGTGAGCTGGCGAAGGACCGCCTCATCTACAAGGCCCTTAGCATCAGCTCGGAGGTGGCTCCCCTGGCGACCCATGAGCGTCCAGCAACCGCCAAGCTCAGCGTTGCTCCAAAGCTGCGCCAGATGTGATCCGACCTCCCTCTCCGCATTTCAAGGAGGAAACTCTGGATCCTGAGTGGATCTGCTTGGATCCCACAGACTTGAAGAGCAGGACTGAGAATCTCTTCTCAGTGTAGACGCGGTCGCAGTGGCTGACTTGTCGTGAGACTTTCGGCTTGTCCTTCCTGGCATAATCTACCCAACACACTTGGCTTTGCTTCGTCAACTCTAGCGATCGTAAGGTCAATTCCTTAGAACTATGGTACACCAAAAGAGAAAAACCCCAACAACAACCAACTCCATCTTTTCCCAGAAAAATGAACATGAGAGGCCGTGATGGGGAGGGGTGGAGGTTCCTGGCTGTGACAACATCATTTTCCCTTTCTCCTCTGGGCGGAAGAACAAAGCAAAAAGGACTCGGGGAGATTCCTGGCTCTTTCCTTAGACATATATTTCAGGAGAAAAGCAGATGGGCGGCCTTCTTGCGTGCTTGGGTGAGGGCCGGCTGCCGGGCTGGGCAGGCTCAGCCTCCCCCTGGTTTGAAGTCAGCCCTGGGCGGAGGGCTGCGTACCGAGGCTGCATTCAAATCCCTTTTGCAATTTGCAGGCAAGGTCCAAACTGCACCCAGACAGCGCAGGGAAAGGCGGGGAGAGCTCCCGTGCCCCAGAACAACGGGGGATGACCTATCTGCCTTCAGGGAAACCCCCCGCACGGTGGGAGGGTCCGCAAACAGAAAAAACAACAACCCCACGTACAGGGGCAATCATCAGGGACAGGCAGTTGCGGGGGTGTGGGGACAGGCTGGCTTGGGGCCCAGTCTCAGCTCTGTCCTGTCCTCCTGGGTCCGCTCAGCCAAGTCCTAGCAACAGATCGGTGGACCGAGGGGGCCACGTGTTGGGAAGGGTCGCTCCCACCATGACCCAGCCATGCGGGTCAGGCTGGTTCCAGCGGGCAGTCTCCCACCGTGTATGACTTGTGCACCCCGGGGTGGGGCGGGGAGAGTGTGACAGTGCAAGGCCACGGAGGGGCCCATGGCTGGGGACCCATGAGTGGACGGGACCCCCCAATCCCGGGCGGCTCGATCCGAGAGGCAAATCAGCCGGGGTCCATAATAAGGTGGGGGTGGGGTGCCACGGCCAGGTGGCCCCCCTAGTGCTGGAGTGTCTCGACCAATCCGAGCCCGTTTGGTATCTGAGGCGGATCCTGTTGGCCAATAGCGGGCGCGACGGCCCGCTGTCCCTGCGCAACCAATCCGTGCGGCAACACGCAGCGAGCCCGCCCGCAGTCTGTCCAATCAGGCGGTGCAGCCGCCACGTCCTTGGGTCTCAGGCGCCCCGCCGCCACTCGCCCGGCCGCTCTGCAGGACGACTGGGCGCGCTCCGCGCCTCCCTGGGCTCGCTTCGCTCCCGGCCCGGCCGCGCTCCGCAGGCCTCAGCTCCGCCCAGGCTCCAGTTCTGCCCGCGCTGTTGGGACTGGCCAGCTGGCCGCGCCCGAGGCAGCCCGCGCTCTTTACCGTATTGCCGGCCGCGCCTGATGCAGCCCGCACTCTTGGTCTCTCCACCGGCCCGCCCGACGCAGCCCGCGCTCTTGGTCTCTCCACCGGCCGCACCCGGCGCAGCCCGCGCTCTTGGTCTCCCCACCGGCCACGCCCGATGCAGCCCGCGCTCTTGGTCTATCCACCGGCCACGCCCGACGCAGCCCGCGCTCTTGGTCCCACCGCCCCGCGCCCGCGCCAGCGCTCTTGGTCTATCCACCGGCCACGCCCGCGCAGCCCGCTCTTGACCGTATCGCCCGGCCGCACCCGACGCAGCCCGCGCTCTTTACCGTATTGCCGGCCGCGCCTGATGCAGCCCGCGCTCTTGGTCTCTCCACCAGCCGTGCCTGACACAGACCAACGCAGCCCATGCTCTTGACCGTATCGCCGGCGCGCCCGAGGCAGCCGCGCTCTTTACCGTATTGCTGGCCGCACCCGGCGCAGCCCGCGCTCTTGGTTGGTCTATCCACCGGCGCGCCCGATGCAGCCCGCGCTCTTGACCACAAGGCCACGATCCGATGCATCCCGCGGGCCGGTGCAGCTCGCGCGCTCTAACCTCTCCTCTGTTGCATCCCGCTGTCGCCCGCACTCCTCCGACAGCCGCGCTCGTCACGTTTCTGGGGGGCCGCCATCCCGCACTGGCGCGCCCCAGCATGGCCCACGTTCTTGGCCTCTCCGCTGGCCGCAACCTGACGCAGCCTGTGCTCGAGTTCCTGCCAGCCACGCTCCAGTGTCCGAGGTCTTGAAGGGCTCCACCAGCCGGCGCTGCGTGCTCCACTCGGATTGGTCCCTCTGCGGCTGCACTTGGCGTCTCCATCGGCCGCGGGAGCACTCCTGCAGCCTCCGCCTGCGCGCCTCGGGCCGCCACCGCCGCGCTCCTCCGCCCGCTGCGCCACCACCCCGCAGCGCTCCATCGCCGCCCACCGCGCTCCGTCGCCCGGCCCCGCGCCTCCAACCCGCCGCTCTGCCGCCCGCCATGCTCCATTACCGCCCGCCCCGCCACGCTCCATCTCCGGCCCCGCTCCTCCCAATCTGCAGCTCTCGCGCTGCCCGCCGCTCCATCACCGCCCGCTCCGCCACCCGCCGCGCTCCATCTCCGGCCCAGCTCCTCCAACCTGCAGCGCTCCGCCACCCGCCACGCTCCATCTCCGGCCCCCTTCTCCAACCGGCTCTACTCCACCACCTGCCACCTCCTCCAACCCGCCACCCTCCACCGCCAGGACGCTGTGCCAATCTCTGCCACCAACCAAACTTCTCCACTGGCTGCGCTCCACCAACCCGCTCTGTTCCACAGCCAGTGAGCGCTCCTCCAACCCGCAGTGCTCCATCAACTCCCAGTGCTGCGCCAACCCGCTGTGCTCCACCGCCAGTGACGCTTCTCTAACTTCGCTGTGCTCTGCCAACCTTCTGTACTCCGCCAACCTACCGTGCTCCAGCAATGGCGCTCCTCCAGCCCGCCACGCTCCACCGCCAGCGACACTCGGCCGATCTGCCAGATCTTCTAACTATGCTTCTCCACCAGCCTGCTTCCTTCACCTCACCGCTCCTCCGCTGTCCACCGCTTGCCTGACCAGAGAGTTGCACAGTTTGCTGTAGCTGGAAGGATGCGTCCCTCGCTGCGCCGGTTGTGCTTCCCAGAGGGTTTTGTGGAAAGTTCCCAGTATGGCTCCGTGGATGGTTCCCTGATGGTTCCATGGATGGCTTCCAAGATAGTTCCATGGATGGTTCTCAGGATGGTTCCCATATGGTTCCGTGGATGGTTCTGTGGATGGTTCCGTGGATGGTTTCAGGATAGTTCCATGGATGGTTCTGTGGATGGTTCCTGCATGGTTCCAAGATGGTTCCATGGATGGCTCCCAGGATAGTTCCGTGGATAGTTCTGTGGATGGCTCCCAGGATAGTTCCATGGATGGTTCTCAGGATGGTTCAGTGGATGGCTCCCAGGATAGTTTTGTGGATGGTTCCCACATGGTTCTGTGGATGGTTCCCGCATGGTTCCGTGAATGGCTCCCAGGATAGTTCTGTGGATGGTTCCTGGATGGTTCCGTGGATGATTCCGTGGATGGGTTCATGGATAGTTCCTTGGATAGTTCCATGGATGGTACCTTGGATGGTTTTGTGGATGGTTTCCACATGGTTCTGTGGATGGTTCCTGGGTGATTTCTTGGGATAATTTCTAAGACATCTCTTCAGAGGCTCCTGTGGATACATCGTAGCCTTGTTCTGTCGTCCACTGGCCAGTGATAGCCAGCACCCAGGTGAGCCATGTGGGGAGGGAAGGCAGGGCCTCTCAAGCTGGGGCTGACACGGGGGTTTGCCTGGGCTCGGAGAATCAGCCGGCACCAGGGCCTGGAGGGAGGCTGCTGGAATCAGGAAGGTCGAGAGCTATGAGGGGCCCATGTGGCGCCACTTGGGGGGCTCAGGGACATTTCTGGCTGGTCCTGAGCCTAGGCCAAGACTCCAGGGACAGGGGGTTCTGCATCGCCTCTGTGGCCCGGAGCTAGGGGCTCTGTGTTGGGCCTTAATCGGAGTTTCTAGTCACGGGGGGGCTTCCAGGGGCAGATTCCAAGGTGGGGTGTGAGCAGGGGAACATTCTGTTGCAGCGGGGTGTGGGAGTTGGGGCACCTTCCATGCACAAGCAGGGAGGCCCTATGCCGCGGAGCCTTTGGGCAGGTCACGCCAGCATTTCTGTAGCTTGGGGGGCCGGGACGCCTCCCCTGGGCCCCTGGTGGAATGACAAGGTCACCCTGATGAGCCCTGCGCGGGGGTGCGCCACTGCCCCCACCCCAACTGTCTTCGTCTTGGGACAGTCCCAGGAGGAATGGGCGCTTTTGTTTTCTGCCACGTCCCGGCTCCCGCCCCCCCCCGGCCTGGCCGAAGAGAAGCAGGATTAGCTGGATTTCAACGGTGTCTCGAATGATCCGACTCTGCACCTGTTTTCCAGATACTCACCAGGAGAAAAAATGTACGGATCGGGTTGCTTGATCACGGTGCTGCCTTCCGTGCTTCCAGCATGCTGCGGGGGTCTGTGCCGGGGGGTCTTTCATGCCGCGGGGGTAGAGAGAGGGGTCTCTTTGGGGTTTGTGCCGGGGTGGGGGTCTTTCATGCCGCGGGAGAGGGGGTCTATTTGGGTTTTGTGCCGGGGGTGGTCTTTCATGCCGCGGAGAGAGGAGTCTATTTGGGGTCTGTGCCGGGGGTTCTTTCATGCCGCGGGAGAGAGGGGTTTATTTGGGGTTTGTGCCAGGGGTGGGGGGGTCCTTCATGCTGCGGGGGAGAGAGGTCTCTTTGGGGTTTGTGCCCCAGGGGGTCTTTTCAAACTGCGACTCAGAGCATGGCCACATGTCCAGTTGGAGGCCCCGAGGAAGGGGCTGGGCAGTCAGTTGCCAGTGGCTGTAGAGACCCATCGGCTGCGTGAGCAAACCGAACCCCTGGCCTTCCCTGGCTGTCCAGCAAGTGGGCTTTCTCCCAGGGACGTAGGGTGATTCAGTAGCAGAAACTCGAGCTGTATGATTCGCCACGTTGCGAGAGCAGAGCAGGCAACCGTAGGTTGCTTCAAGCAGGGCAGAAGACGTGCTGGTGAAGTCTCAGGCTTCTCTGTGGTTTGCGGCGGCCCCAATACCGTGCTCTCGCGAGGCTGGCGCTGTCCTGATCTGATCCAAGCCCTAGCCTCCAACATTGCACCAAGTGGGATTAAGGGACCAAGTGTCTGTTCTTTCAAGGTGAGGATGTGGGCAGGGAGGCCCGTGGCCTTCCCTGACCAGAGCCGGCAGGGCCTTGTCCCGGGCGGCAGCTCCTGTCCCTTTGTACCCCTCCGAAATCCCGCCGCTGCCAAAGAACTTTGCTTAGTTTTGGGTTGTGCCCACAGAAGCTTTCTTTGAAGTGAAAACGTCCCACACCTTCCTGGGGGCACGGGCCGCTGGGCAGAGGCCCGGCACTGCGCCCTCAGTCCCCGTGGGACTTCGCCCAGGTGAGACAGCAACTTGCAGCTACCGAGAGCAAACCTGGAGAGTGGGCAGGAGCTGAGGCCGCCAGGAAGCAGAGATGCCGTCTGCGTGCAGAGCTTTTTGGGAAACGGTGTCTGGTCACCCTTGAAAACAGCTAAACTGCATCTGAGAACGGCAACAACTCACCAGCATGTGGAACGTGAGAGGGTTGTCAGCCAAGTGTGAGAGCCAAGAGCACCGCGGCCCTCCCGGGCCAGCACGTGGCGGCGGCTCTCGGGCTGCCGCCACGGAACACACAAGCCCGCATGCTCGCGAGGGAGTCGTCAGAACAGCAGCGGGTCACACCCGCCGTGGAGGGAACAAAGAGGACTTTTATGGGGGGTGGAGGGGGGAAGAAATGATTCTGAAAGCCAGAAAGGAAGATCCTTTGACACAGGGAGACATTCCAGCTAGGGGCGGGCGGCTGGAGCTTTTGAGGAACTTAACAAACATTTTTCTAAAATGTCTGCGAGAGAGAAAGATCCACAAACACCCAGTGAACTTTGAAAAGGAGAATAGAGAACCCTTGTGTGGGCAGACTGTGCGCGGTCCAGGCCTCGGGGACTCGAGGGTGGGGACAGAGGCGGCCTGAGACTGGGAGCAGGTGGCAGAAGGGTGTGTGTGTGTGTGTGGGTGAGCATGTGCGTGTGCGGTGCGTGTGGGTGGTGTGGGTGCGTGCATGTGCGGCGGGGTGAGACTGGGCCCCCCGGCAGTCAGCCCACTGCAGGACGCGCCGTCCTAGCCTTCCCTGGCGAGCCCCGAGCTGCTGTTGATGGGACGACTCCAAGGCACTGGAGCCGCTAGGGGTAAAGTGGTTAGTATTCTGTGGCCCGGAGCGCTTACGAGACTCAGCCCTGCTCACGAATCAGGTGAGCGTGTTTAAGAAAGGCGTCGTGGCCAGGGTCGGATGACCTGTCCTGGCGTAACTGAGGTGCGGCCAGCCTGCCTCCCGGTGCCCGGCACCCTCAGTCCCGTGGGACTTCGCCCAGGTGAGACAGCAACTTGCAGCTACCGAGAGCAAACCTGGAGAGTGGGCAGGAGCTGAGGCCGCCAGGAAGCCCCGCGGAGATGTAAGAGGGACCCGCGGCACCAACTGGGGGACGGTCCGGTCCGGGCTGGCCAAGGGCAGGAGGGTGACCCACCTCGGAGAGCCACTCGGGGCCGCATCCCTCGGACGCGCACGCCGCAGCAGAGACGCAGGAGAGCTGGACGCGGCCATGAGTTGGCAGCGAGTCAGACATGCGCAGGTGGAGTGAGGCTGAAATCTGTCATACCTACAGCCCAGCACTTCCCTCCTGGGTAAACAGCTCTCGCACAGCTGCCCAGAACAACGAGGGGCTGTGTGTGCACAGCCCAGGGTGGGGCAGCCGGAACCTCGCACCCTGGCCAGGGTGGACGGTGGACGTCACACAGCGAGACGTGCACAAATGTGCTGAGAGACGCATATGCCAGACGGGACCGTGGCCGCCACGCACGGCTGCGCTTCAATCCCAATTACACACCTCCCCCGCCACGCTAGGATACCCGGCATGCCCGGGCACGGCACACAGAGAAATAAATTAGCCAGCTGCAGCTGGCCCCGCCAGGAAGGGCCGGGTGGAGAATCGCGATTAGCCAGCGCAGTGCCTCCCACTGGGCCCTGGCGGGCCACAGCGCCTCATGACTTGGGGCTTTCGCGAACCCTGTGTTCACGGCATGCGGTAGACTCTGGAAACCAGGAGTGAAGGAAGCTGGAGGGGGGGACGAACAGATGGAGGATGGCTGATGAGTGCTGAAGGGGATGGAGGAGGGGTGGATGATCACCTGCGTGGCCGAGTGGACAAGCCGCTGCGGGGGTGGGTAGCCGTCCGTGGCGTTCCTGCAGAGACCACCTGGCCGTTTCTGTTCAGAGTTGGGTTCAGATTCCAGCACGTTTGAGCACCCCGTTCTCTGGAGCCTGCCCCACGGAGCCTTCCTGCCCACCTGCCTGCCGAGGGGCTCAGGCCCCACCACCATCGCCTCGCCCAGCTCTTTCTGGGCTCCGCCTGTGCTAACTCTTTGGTATTCTCCAGTCACCCCCGACACGGCATGTGTGTGTGTTGGGGGTTCCTAAGGCACCCAGGGGACCTCTGCCACGGCTCGGTGTCTGGCTTCTCCGCTTGTATAACCCCTTTCCGTGCACCCTGACCCCCCACCCTCTGCCACCTGTGTGTCTTGGGCTCTGCCCCAGGCACCCCCTGGAACCAGGGCCTGTGTCCCCCCAGTGGCACGAGCCACCTGCCCCCTGCGTCCTTCCCAGCCCGGGGCATCGTGGCGCATTCCTGCACCCTGACTCGGCCCCGCGACCCCGACACAGCCCCAGCACCCGACCCGGCCCAATAGATGCTGTTCCATAGGCATATGTCCCTGTCCTCCCAGCAGCCTTGTGCTGACCTGGGCACCGTGAGGCTCGGGGGCTGCTGGCAGAGGGCTCCCAGTACCCACCTAGGGTGGCACCGCACCCACCTGTCCACTGCGGGCGGAGCCACATCCCCCAGCTGTGTTTGTCCTGACGTGTGTCCTGGTGTGTGCTGTGCTGGCCCCAGGAGGAGACATGGCGGGAGGCCCCTAGGCTGCTTCCAGGACCAGGAGCACCTGGGCCAGGGGGTCTCCGAGCAGTCTCTCTGCTGTCTGATCGCGACTGTCCCCTCAGCTGTGTCAGCCCCTCAGCTCTGAATGTCCCTTAGCTCTGCGACAGCCCCTCGGCTCTGACTGTCCCCTCGTCCCCTCAGCCTGGCGACTGTCCCTTAGTCCCATGGGCCCTCGTGGGTGTTCCCAGCAGCGTGTGGCGCGGCCCTGGGGGTGGTAGGTGCCGGCGCCGGCCTCGTCTGCTGATGAGAATGGGCGCATGGGCTCTGGAGGACTGCAGAGGTGGAATGTGCCCGTTCCCAGCCATGGGGCAATGGGGCAGGGAGAGGAGGAGAGGTCAGTGAGGAAAGTTCTGGAAGGTGGTTGGCGGGAGAAGCAGGGTCTTCTCCGTGAAGATGTTTGTTGTGGGAGTTGGGGGCTTCTCTGCAGCCCCTGCTAGCAGGCGCGGGCGGGGGGACTGCTGGCTTTACACACTGTTGACGGTTCAGTCCCCAGCACCTCAGACGGTTCCCTGAGCACTGCCAGGGTGGCCCAGACAACAACAGAAGTTGAAAGCACAAGTAGCAAATCACTCGAGACCACCGAAGAACCCACCCAGCACCTCTGAGGCCCCGGGTGAGCCCCAGCACTGCACGTCAGCTGGACTCCAGGGGACCAAGCGAATGAGGTCTAGATGGTCCAAACCTGCCACGGGAAACCCGGAAACCAGATCAAGAGGCGCTTGAGGCAATGTTCACCGGATGTGAACCCGACAGTGTCCGGGTATGGCCAGGAACAGAGCGGCGCTTCTCCCCCAAACCTGCTCAGACCGGAAGGGAAGCCACTTGCTGAGCAGACGCCAACGCTACGGCCGGCATCGCCCCCGTCCCAGCCCGGGAGACGAGAACCGCCAGACGGGCCCAGAGCCTTGCTGGCTGGGCCGCCTGGCTGCTAGAGAGGACATCCACTGGGAACTGAAACCTGCCTTCAGAGATGTAGCCACCTGCCTCAGAGCCGGCCCGTTTGCTGGGGAGTGGGCAGGGCGCTGGTCACGCCACCTAGGCTTGCCTCTACAGCGACCCTGACCCCACAGTCGGACTAGAGCAAGTGTCAGAAGCCCGCAGGACTGAGGGGGCTTCGCCTGTGTCGGGGCCTGTGTCCTCACTCGCGCAAGGACACCCAGAGCCCACTGTGATGGTGTTTGCTCTCCCTTGGAGAGGCCTGGCCTGGCCCCAGGCCCTGATCCTGCTGGGGTCCGTCTCCGCCAGCAACCCCTGGCCTTCCAGGGTGGACCCGCTGGGGACAGCCTGCGAGGGGAGACCCTGGGCAAGGCACTGTGGGGTGAGCTGGGGGCTCCCTGAGGGGGCCGGGTTCCATGTCTCCGTCTGTCAGTACCTGGGGGAGCCGGGCTGTGTCTCTATCTGCCACTTGGGGGGGCCGCCCCGTGTCTCTATCTGTCACTACGTGGGAGGGGGCCGCTCCGTGTCTCTATCTGTCACTACGTGGGAGGGGGCCGCTCCGTGTCTCTATCTGTCACTACTTGGGAGGGCCGCTCAGTGTCTCCGTAGCTACGTGGGAGGGGGCCATTCCGTGTCTCCGTCACTACATGGGAGGGACCGGGCTCCGTGTCACTATCCGTCACTACATGGGAGGGGGGCCGCTCCGTGTCTATCTGTCACTACGTGGGAGGGGGCCACTCCGTGTCTCCTATCCCATCACTATGTGGGAGGGGCCGGGCTCCGTGTCTCTATCCGTCACTACGTGAGAGGGGGCCGCTCCGTGTCTCCGTCGCTACGTGGGAGGGGGGCCGCTCCGTGTCTCTATCCGTCACTACATGGGAGGGGACCGCTCCGTGTCTCTATCCGTCACTATGTGGGAGGGGGCCGGGCTCCGTGTCTCTATCCGTCACTATGTGGGAGGGCTGCTCCGTGTCTCCGTCGCTACGTGGGGAGGGGCCACTCCGTGTCTCTATCCGTCACTACGTGGGAGGGGCCGGGCTCCGTGTCTCAAGCGCAGCTGCGTTCGCCCTTGGAGCTGTGCACACAGCCTGGGCCTGCCCAGAGGGTTGGCGTCTCCCAGCCCTGACCATGGCCACTGCATGCTGCCCTGTTCAGGGCGGGCTCAGGCAACCCCCTTTTTGGGAACTCAAGCTCTGAGGTGCTCCTTAGCCTCCTTGCAACTCCCGGCCCTGCTCCGTGTTTCCAGGCTCCACAGAGCACACGGGCACAGATGCACACACGTGCTCACACTGGCACACACCCAGCACAGACATGAGCCCTGGCCCATTGAGGGTGGGGTTGCCCAGTGGGCAGAGACCTGTGGGTGGGGCTTCACGATGCCAGGCCCTGTGTGGGGTCCAGCACGCACACAATGGCCTGGCTGGGCTCAAAGACCCACTGGACGTGAACCCAGGGACAGACGGCGCAGGAGCCTGACTTGGCTCATGGGGGACGACCAGGAGGGGGACGTGGGCTGCACATTGGTGCCATTTTGGGTGTCAGGTGACATTTTCTTCCCCCTTCCGGGTGGTCCTGAGAGATGTTGGCGACGCATTTGCTCAGCGTTTGCCGTGTAAATACTTCTAGAGCTAGTCCCGGAGCGCCGAAACAGACATTCCCTTGGGGCCGGACAGACAGGACAGCAGGGAAGGGGCTGGCCTTGCACGTGGCCCACCCGGGCTCAATCGCCCACACCCCAGAGGGTCCCCGAGCCTGCCGGGAGTGACTCCTGAGTGCAGAGCGAGGAGTCAGCCCTAAGCATGACCAGGTATGACCCGGAAACAAACAAACTGTGAAATGATCTTTCTCCTTATCTCATGGCCAGGTAAACCCAGTCCTGGTCCAGCCCTGCTCAGGGGACCAGAGGGATCGAAAGGAAGCAGGCCAGAGTGGCCGGTGGGGCTCAGGGCCTGCTGCCTGCCTGCTCTGCCCATCAGGGTCTCCCAGGGTGGCGGCTCTGGCCCCAGAGGTGAGAAAGAGTTAAACACCGAGGAAGAGCCGCATCAGACAGGCTGGGGTCCGGCCTGCCACGTAGCCGCACGAGGCTCTGCTCTCAGACTCAGCTGTGTGTGCCCACTGCCTCCAGGGTGTGGCCAGCCTTCACAGGCGGCTGCCAGGTCGGGTGCCCTTGAGCTCCCAGGGCGCCTGTGCTGTCCGGGCCTGGGCAGTTCTGAACTGCCTTATGCTCTCAGCCAACACCCTGTGCCCACAGCCTGACCCTCTGCCAACCCTTGCAGCTCGGGTACATGCACACGCATGTATACACACATACATGCTCATAAACATGGGCATGTGCATGCATCCAGACGCATGTACACACACACAGACACACATGCGCTCCTTCCCCCAGCAGGAAGCTGCCCCATGCCAGGAGTGGGTGGGATTCGGCTTTCCACAGGGTGTCCTTGGCCTCTGGCCCCAGTGCGCCTGCTGAAGAAAGGCCCGTGTGTGGGTGGCCGGGTGGGAGAGGGGGTCTCCTGTGTGGGGCAGCCGGGCGGGAGATGGGGTCTCCTGTGTGGGGCGGCTGGGCGGGAGACGGGGTCTCCTGTGTGGGGCGGCCGGGCGGGAGGGGGTCTCCTGTGTGGGGCGGCTGGGCGGGAGGGGGTCTCCTGTGTGGGGCGGCTGGGCGGGAGGCGGGGTCTCCTGTGTGGGGCGGCTGGGCGGGGAGGGGTCTCCTGTGTGGGGCGGCCGGGCGGGAGGGGGTCTCCTGCTCACGGGCCCCAAGAAAAAACTCACATTTGGCCACCACCCCTCGGCCACACCCGGCCGCTGTCATAGCCCTTTCCTCACTGGGTGGCCCGCAGCGGGCAGTCCGTGGCCAGCCCACCAAAGTGAGGGCCACCGCCCCAAGCAGCCAGAAACCCGCTGACCCCTGATGCCCACACTTGGGCCTGCTACACACGGGTCCAGCCTCCCGTCTCTCATTGCAGCCCAGGGCAGCTGTCCAGGCTGCCCGCTGTCCCCCGAGGCCCCTGGGCCCTCTCCTCTCACCCCCTTCCTCCTTCCTCTCCTCAGGCTGGAGCCAGGACCACACAAGGCCGCTCTGGCCAGGCTGGGCTGCTCGCTCAGACACCCTCTGTCCGAGCCAGACTGAGGCTGGTTCCCCACGGCCTGTGCTGTGGCCGGGGAGACGTCGGGGGCTTCACAGCTCGGGACTGGGGCGCTGCTCGCCTGCTGCCCCGCTCAGGCTGCCACATGCCGTGGTGGCAGTGTCTGGGACCCGCCACGGCTGCTGGACCAGGCTCATGGAGCCTCTGGCCAGCCGTGTGCGGCCTTGTCTAGGCCCCTCCAGCAGGGTCACGTGTGGCCTGAACAAGGCTCCTCGCAGGGGAACAGACACCCCTGAGCTAGCTGCGAGGCGGGTGGAGGGTTCTGGCCACAGCAGTGGATGGGTCAGCACATCACTCCAAGCTTCTGGGGAACACGGTGGGGAGGGACGTGTGTGGCTCAGACACTGGGAGGGGACAGGGTGACCGCTGGTCTGAACTTGAGAAAACCAGAACCCACAGGAGGGATAGGGAGACCCAGCGTGTAACCCCCACCTTGGACGTGCTGGACGCAAACTAACACCAGGTCACAGTCTGAGAGACAGGGCGCTGCCACGTGGCTAGGAGGGACTCCAGGAGTGGGTGGGGTGGACAGGCTGACATGGCCAGCTGGACCCTCTTCCCCATGTCCACCAGTGGGCGTATCACAGGGTGGAAACTCGTCCTGGTCCCTGCATACCCCTTGGGTCCTGCCAGAGTCAGAAGCCCACGCAGGGTGGAGGCCCACAAGGGGCGGGGGAGGATGCTAGCTTGGGGGCTCAGCTGCGCTCCCACCAATAGCCCACAAGCTCTGGGGCGACGGTCTAACAGGAGAGGCGGACCCCAGCCTGGGCCCCACAGTGTTCCCAGGGCCATGTCCCTCCCCCAACAGCTGACCCAGCGCAGGGGGACACACAGGCCCGAGACACAGGGCGGGCAGCCCGGGGGGCACCCTCAGGTGGACCCTGGGGGTGGAGCGAAGCTGCTTCCCCACCAGCCGCTCTGCCTGGCTCCAGCAGGGAACATTCCCTCTCCCTGAGCATTTCAGAGCCAGGTGTGAGCCGGGCCGGGCCCCCTGAGTCACGCAGGCTGCCAGGACACCGCACGAACAGAGTGGACAGAGTTAGTGCAGGACACTGGCCGCCTACTCTGGCCCCAGCCGACCCTCCTTTCTCCCCCCAACTAAGTACCAGAAAGCTACTTCATTGTCAGCAAGTTCTAGAGGCCTGGAGCAGAGCGGGGAGCATGACCTGAGCGGGAGCACGCGCTGAGCAGGGAGCACGCCCCTGAGCGGGGAGCACGCACTGAGCGGGGAGCACGCCCTGAGCAGGGAGAATGCCTTCATTGGGATGAATGCCTTCAGTGGGGAGCACATATTGAGAGAGGGCACGTCCCAGGTGGGGGAGCAACGTCCCGCTGCCCCAAGACTCCCTGGGTGGGTCTCAGAGGCCCTGGTATCATCGGCCCTAGCACTCAGGCCCTGGCGCTGGTCCTCAGAGCCCCTGTCGACGGGCGAGGCCGTGCTGGTGATGGCACGGTAGGGAACTGGCCGTGCGTGTGGCTGGGAGCCGGGCCACGCCGACAGGAGCTGGCAGCTCCGTTTGAGCTGTGGGCCGGGAAACTGTGGCTGTGGAGGTCTGGGTGCCCACAGGGCGGGTTCTCTAGTACGGCTGTCCTGTGTCCCCCAATCTGCCCTGCTGCACCCCCTTCCCTGCCCCTTTGGGGCCCAGAGGCCGCTGCACTGCCCCAGGCTTGTGAGGCCCCACGTCTCTAGCTCATACCGCCCTCGGGGCAGTGGCCAACAGGCTCCAGGGACGGCCGTGACCGAGGCTGCGGTGACCTCACCTCCCCGGCATGGGCGGGGGCTCAGGAAGCAGAACTGTCTGATTTATCTTCGCTTTTGGAGCCTGGCAGGGGCCAGCCTGCTCTGAGCTGCACGTTCTCAGAAACCACCTCCCGCCGGCACGCCCCTGAGGGGGGCACAGGGGTCCGGGGGCCGCCAGCGCCCCCTCCCCCGTGGGAGGATGGGGATTCCTAGGGCTGCAGCGGGCGGGAAGCACGTCTGGACACAGCCCCCTCCCGGCAGAGCATCTCCCTGAACAGAGACGGGGACCCCGGGCCTGCACCCACGTCAGCCTCACCCTCAGCTCCCACCACACCAAGCCGCCTTGCCCCTCCTGTGTGTGCGGGAAGATCGCAGGCTCCAGGCAGGGCCGCCACTGGAGCTGAAGGAAGGTCCCCGTCCTCGCCCCTGACCCTTTAGTCTGGCCATCGAAGCCCAGAGTGACCACATGAGACCACAAGGGCCCAACCGAGGGGAAAGGCCGGGAGGGCCCCAGGTGCGGGACTTCATGTACCTGGAGAGCCGGGCCCCAACAGCTCCGTGCTCCCAAGAGAGCCGGGCCCCAACAGCTCCGTGCTCCCGGGAGAGCCGGGCCCCAACAGCTCCGTGCTCCCAGGAGAGCTGGGCCCCAACAGCTCCATGCTCCCAGGAGAGCCGGGCCCCACCCAGCTCCGTGCTCGAAGGCAGCGGCTGCTGCTGTGTTCCGTGGCCCAGGGAGAGACAGCTCCAGCGAGGCCGAGAGGGCAGCGGAGGTCAGGGGCGCCGCCAGCCCGCATTCCCCAGTCTCACGCTGCCGCCAGCACCTCTTGCGGGGCGGTGTCAGGCTTGTGCCGTGTGGGGCTAGCGCTGCCCCAGACTCAGCTTAGGGGGTCGGCAAACACAGTCCTCAAGACCCAAGCTTGGGGTCTCAGGAAGCCAGAGAGCAGGGCCTGCGCAGTGCCCGGTGACCATCCTGCTCCTCTGGACTGTCCATGCAGTCCCAGGGCCAGACCACATCCCCACACAGCGGCACCAGCAGCCTTGGAACAAGGGCCAGAGGCCTTGATGGACAGAGTAACAAAGGGGCCTGGACACAGCAGGGGCAGGGGGTAGGGGGTGGTGACCGCTCTGCGCCCATCCCCAGGCCCCCAGCTGCTGGGCCTCCTGGTCACTTGCTGCCCTGGCCAGGTTCTGGGCAGAGGAGCCGGAAAGTGGCGGCCAGCTCGCCCGGGAGGCCTAGAGGAAGGGGCAGCCTCTCCCAGCACCTGAGCAAGCCCCCGGCTGCGGCCTCCGCAGGGAAAGTGTCTGCAAACAAAGTCTCTTGGGGTGGGGAGCGGCGGGGAGGAAACAGTCTCAGACACTTGGAGCAGGAAAACAAGTGGAAAATGATCTGGTTTCCCATAAGTCAAAACAGGAGGGTCGGGTTCCCAGACTCGGGGAAAGGCCCCCCCTCCCGGCCGGCCGGCGCGCGTGGGCACTCACTGTGACACGTGGGTGATGGGGGTCAGCAGCGTCTCCCCCTCCAGGTCCAGGTCCTCGGCAAAGCTGTTCGGTGCGCAGGAATGGGGCGGTGCTCACCTCCAGCAGAGTGGGGCTCTTCCTGACTGCGGGCACAGGGTTCCACAGAGGACCGTTAGTGGCAGCCATGGCTCCTGTCCCGACTTTCAGGAGAGACGTGGACCCCACACACAGCCCACCCCCTACCAGCACCCCAGCCCCCAGAAATGCAGGCCTGAGAGCCCAGTGCTCCCGTGGAGCGAAAAGGCATCATTGCCTCCTGCAGGTTCAAAGCGAGCGTGAGAGCTCACCGCATGGGGTGGTCTGCCTGGCCCTCCGGCCACCTCACAACCCAGCCTCTGCACCCTTCACTGTGGGGCCCTCGGCCCGCGTGGTCTTAGCACTGGCACGGTGGGCCCATTCGGGGGCTCTGGTGGGCACACAGACCCATGAGGGGCTCAGCTGCGATGCAGAGAAAGATGGACAGAACCTACATGCACATGCGCACAGGCACGCCATACGTGCACTTACACACACAGACACTACGTGCTCACACACACGGGCACACACAGCAACACCCATACATACGCACAGCTACCATCTTCTCAAGCCCCCTGGCTGTGAGGGGACGGGGACACATCCTTGGTGATTATCGTGGAAGTTTCCACCCAGCCCCTGGCTGCGGTGGGAAGCAGGTGGAGACTGGGCACCCTCACCCCATTCGCACCCACTGTCCCCACGGCTGTGTGTGCCTCCTCGCCCACGGTCTCCGCCACTGGCTGTGCCCACCTACGACCGGGGCACAGGGGCGTCAGTGTGGTCACTTCCCGGAGGGTTTCTCTGCAGCTTCCTGCTATGTTTATGATTGGGTGGGTACGAAGCCCCACTCGGCATGTCCATTTGCCTCGTGCTTAGCTTGTGGGGACACAGGGTGGCCGGTCCAACCTTCTGTGAAATGGCATGAGGGAACAGCTGGCGCCTTGCCCTTGGCGTTGAGAACACGGCGGCAGGCGGCGACAGGGCCTCGTGGCAGGGAAGGTTCTGCTGTAGGGTCGGGAGAGCAGCTGGACCCAGGCAGCAGTGGCCCCAGGTGACCTGGGCGCTCACGGACACTGATGGGCAGGGAACAGCCTGGCCAAGGGCCTTGGTCACAGACCAAGGTGATGCCACCAGCAGGGTGACGAGCAGACGAGAAGGGCTGGGGAGCCGGGCTGGCGCGGAGGATGCTTGGCGGCCGTGGGCCTCCCACACGCCAGCGCTCAGGGCCGCCACCCAGAGCTCAGGTTTGATCCGCAGCACTGAGCCGGTGTGAGCCCAGGGCACCCCTGTGTATGGCCCAGACACAGTCCCCCAAGGCATCCCGGGCGTGAAAGCAGAGACAGTCCTTCAGGGAGGACCCTGCCCAGTCCCTGAGCCCTGCCGAGAGGAAGCCGTGAGTACCACCAGATGCGGCCCCCAAGCAGGGAGCAAAAGAAGCCTGTGTAGAGGGATGGGTCTTCCGGGGGCCCAGGGCCGGCGGGAACCACATGGATAAGCACCTGTGCCCCCAGTGCAAGTTCCACAGACACCCCTCAACATTTCCCACACAGGAACGCGCGAGGAAGCAGCGTCACTCACCAGTGAAGCTCGGTGCAGTGGGGAGGGGTCCACTCCAGGAGCCCCATCCAGGAAAGCCCTCTCCACGAAAGTAAGGCAGTCCCTGACTCCCACAACTGCACGGACAACCCCAACACATTTCTCAGAGCTGTGAGGAGAAGCCAGGTGCAGAGGAAAGACCCCTTGGCTCCCTCAGAGGCCGCACCAGGCGGGACGAGAGGGGCATAAAAGAGCCCTGAGGCCATTAGTGGGCAGGCCAGGGGCAGTGGCTTCAAAAGGGCCTCAGGAGGGAGTTTTCGGGCCTTTGGAGGGGACTGTGAGCTGGACATTCGTCCTGACCCACAGGACTGGTGCATTCCCGTATTTTACTGCATGCGGACTCAAAAGCGAAGACTCAGGCTGCGTGCCTGCGGAGTCACAGCCCAGGGTAGCTGTGGGGACCAAGGAACGAAGGTCCTTTGTGGGGCGTGGCGGGCTGGGACAAGCACAGCTGTCCCCGGAGGCCCAAAAGGGGCAGTACGGGTGCCCACAGGCCCAGCAGCGAGGACGGCAGCGCATGCGGGCGTGGTGGGACCCTGTGTACAGTGGGCAGAGCCGACGGTGCTACGTGGGGGCTGCTCAGGCCGCGCGGCTGCATGTATTTCCTCTCTGCAGCAAGAGACTCTGGAAATAGCCAAGAGCCGGGTCAGCAGCGTCCGCCTGGCCCCACTCTCCTTGCCGCTGCCTCTATGGCCAGCACGGGGAAAATACAAGATGAGCCTGAGGTATTGTCTGGTGCTGGAAAGGAAGGAAACGCTCAAAAATAAATCAGCGCAGAGGATGGGGCCATGTCAGAAGGGCACAGGAACTGCTCCGAAGGGCCCGGAGGCGCTGCCCCGACTCAGGGCATTTTTCAGCTGCAAAGTGCTTGCTCACCGCTCAGAAAATATTCCTACGTCCAGAGCGAGAGGCATGCCACATAATGGGAGGAAGCTGATCTTTGTTAGGGAGGAATTCCAAGTGGTGCAGAAAGAAGGAGGCAAGAAGCCTGTCGGAACCAGCTGGGACTCTTGCCACGGGGCCTCGCCTCAGGAGGGACGCCAGCAAGAGAGGTGGATCCCCCACCTCGGGGACCCCGATCAGGCCCACGCACACTCGCATGTACTGGATCTGGCCCACAGGCATGCGCCGGGTGAGGCGACACAGGCCCGCAGGGGACAGCGGAACCCAGCTCTCCTCGGCCCCTGCACGTGGGCTGAGGCAACAGTGGGACCGGAGGGACGACAGCTAAGAGACTCGGTGCCAAGCTCTAGGGTATGACCCGCCTGCCCAGAGGCTGGGCCAGGCCCCGAGACCCACTTCCAGTCCCACCTCGCGTGTGCTCTGTGGGAAGCGGACCCGCTGCAGATCGGGATTGATGGGGTGGTGGGTGGCGCAGTGTCCAGCCGTGGCTAGGCTGGCCTTCACGGGCTGTTCAGGGGCCCCACAGGGCAGGGCCTCGGAGCTGAGCAAAGCCCACTTCACAGCACACACAGAAATGCATTCCGGCTCCCACAGGCCTCGAGCCAGCGAGCTCAGGACACAAAGTCACTCTTGGGGACCCCATGCCGAAACCCTCCCTGACCCCGCTTGCACCTTCTACAGAGTTTTCTAGAACTTTAGAGCCACAAAGGTTGATTCATTCAACGCCCTGGGAACAAAGCCCAGGCCAGAGAAGAGAGGCCAGAGCAGCGTCCATGTGGACCAGGGAAGAAGGGAAGGGCCGCAAACCTGGCCCGCACCAGACAGGCTCGTCCCGAGAGCCTGTGTAAATCAGCTCGGGGGCGCCCAGCAGGAAACGGCACAGACATGACTTAGCTGCAGCTGTGAGCGCGCGGGGAAGGGGCTGCTCAGCCCTGAAGAATGTGTGGAGAGCCCCGGTGGAGCGCCGAGGCTGGGATTCAGGGCCCTGCGTTACATTATACACTTGTCAGGCGACAGAGCTGAAACCTCGTCCAGGATCCAAATGTTCTTTCGAGAAAGGAAAAAAAAAGAAAGAAAGAAAAAAGGGAGGAAGGGAAAAGGACACAAACGCATAGTTTTCCGCCTGCATCACCCGCACTGCGAGGGGAGGGGCCGCATGGCTGGAAACCGCCGCGCTCTCCCCAGGCCCAGAGCGCCCTCTCCCCTCTGCCGAGCCCCTGACCCCGAGCAAGGCGCGGCCCTGGGGTTTTAGGAAATTAAAATGTGCGCATCGGTGAGGCTGCACCTGCCAGAGAGGAATGTGTGCGTTGGGGTTGATCCTGGGAACAGCACGGGGGCTCTGCTCCGCCTTTGTTGTTCGGGTCACAAGTCGACCAGCCGACGGCTCCCCAGACTCCTGTGTCTGCCGTGGCCTGCCCGGGGCCCCTGGGGAGCTGCCTCCCTGCCCCAAGCTCCGGTCACTGCCAGGTCAGGCGACCGAGAGCTAGGCTGAGCGTGGGGCTGGGGACGGGCTGAGCTGGAGCAGTGTCCTGTCCTGAGAGCCCCACGGGTCACAGCTGCAGCCCCAGAGCCGTGCCCCGAGGGGGAGAGTCGGGCCTAGTGACCACTGGGTGCAGAGGGGACAAGGACACAACAGAAGTTTTGTTTTCTTGGGAAACGGGAGGCGCTGGGGCAGCGGGTCAGCAGAGCCGCACCCACCCTCCGGGTCCCCCACTCTGGAGGGGAGTGGGGATGGTGTGAGGTGAGGGAGAGGGACCACGGCAGTGCCACGCCTCTGTCCTCCTGGCCCACCGGACAGCACATCCCCCAGGGCGGGGCTGCTGCACGGGGCCTTGTCCTCCCAGCCCAGCTCCCCGTGTGTATGGGCCGTGTCCCCGCCCACACGGGAAGGGGTGCTGGCCACCAGGACCTCGTCCGTACTATTTCCATGTGTCCGTCCGTCACTGAGGCAGCGGGTCTGTTGGGGAGTTGGGGGTTCAGAGAGATGGTGGGGGGGGGTGTGGAGGGCAGGAGGCCAATCCCAGCCCGAGTCAAAGGCGCAGCCCCCTCCCTCCTCCACCCGTGAGTTTCCCAGGGCCTGGGTCCCGTCGTGACTGAGGAAAATCCCCCAACCCCAGGTGTAACCAAGTCCTGAACAAAGCCGCTCCCTGGAGGGGCGGGGCGGGAGTGTCTGGGCTCCAGGTCGCCCCAGCCCCCTCACAAGCCCCGGCGCACCCTGCCCATGCAGTCGCCCCCGCCTGCCCGAGGTGAAGCCCCCGCCCCCTTCCACCCCATCTGGCAGAGTGGCCACGGCCCCTCCCCAGGGCATCCGGACAGCTGCGGCGGCTCTGCGTGACACGGCTGGGCAGGGCCCCCGCTGATGCCAGCTGCCTGAGCCCCGGCGCGAAACCCTGAGCCAGGCCAGCCACGGCCACCTGTGCGTCCAGCCTGAGGCGAACAGGCAGGACAGGGACAGTGTGAGCTATTCCCACAGCAGCTGCCAGGCCGCGGGCACAGCTGGCCCAGTTCCGCCCGGGCAGTACCTTGCCTGAGCACCTGTTGTTTTCTCTGGGTCTGGCTCTGAGAACGGCCTCGCGGACCCTCTCGGGCTGCCACATGCCCAGGCGTCGGGCACTCAGCCACCACAAGGCAGACTGCGCCCCCTGCCCCTGCTCGGCTCCCTGGTGCCCCAGGAGGGGCCTGCTGAGGGTGTGGGAGAGGGACTCACGGCAGGTGGGCGCACACAATGGGCCTCAGTGAGGGCGACCCCGGGGGGGCTCAGCTGTGCCTGTAACAGCTGGGCCCAGATGTGCGAACCGAATCCCGAATCCCGTTCCATCGGGGCTCCCTCCTTTGTCAGCAAGAAATCTCTCCCCGGAATGTGTGTGACCGACTTGGGGCTGAGGCCCGAGCCTGGCGGGGTGGGGAACCCACAAGAGGAGTGTAAAGCCTCTAGCCCTGATGGGGTGTAGGAACTCTGGGCAGAAAGCCAAGCACTGTGCCCCCAAAGCCCCACGTCCCAGAGGACTCTTGGCCGGGGGTGTCTCTAAAGCTGGGGGGATGTTTTGTCCCTCCTGAGGCCTGAAAGCTCGCAGCAAGCATACAATATGCACCCCAGACGTGACTGGCTCCTGCAGACCCGACCAGTGTCCCGGGTCTGGGGGGGCATTCCTGAGCACCCCACCAGCCTTGAGCCAGGCAGGCACAGACCCAGGGTGGGGCCAAAATGCGAAGGGGCTGCACAGACACCCACATGGGGCGGGAGCAGTTCCAATACCACCCCGAGAACTCTGGGTGGACAGTGGACGTGGGGTGGGCAGAGGCCCCGAGCTCTGCGCTTCCCAGCCTCGGGAGAGATGGGGTGGGGGAGTTTCTGGAGGCCTTGGAAAAGAGCATCCTCCCTCCCCCAAAAAAAGTGGGCTTGCTCTTCAAGGCCAAATCACAGAGGAAGAAAAAAATTTTTCTCATCTAATTAAGAGCTTGTCACCTCCAGCGTAAGATGGCGGGTGCGTGCCAGCTCTGAGCCCCCCACAATAATCAAAGCAATCAGGGTTTGCTGGGTCCCGCAGATGCTCACAGAATGTTTGCCGGGAAATGAATTGCAGACGTTCCCGGCATCCGGCCGGGCCCTGGCTACCACAGCAGACATCTGCGGAGCCCCACCGCGCCCCAAGGGCGCGCGCCCCACGGAATACAGGACCCTTCCAGGCCGCCGCCCAGGCAGGCCCGAATCGGGGGCCAGAAGCGCCCCATGGCTCCCAAGCCCCGAGCCTGGACAGACTCAGCGGCTCTCCACAGAGATGAGGTGGGGAGTCGGGAGTGATGGGCTCAGCTCACTTTCCAGTGGGACCCTGCCAGCAAGGCAGGAGTGGAGAGTGGGGGGCCAGTCACGAGCCCCTGCAGCCCACATGAGCTGTCCAATGACCCCTGAGTTCTCCTTCTGGGCCCCAGAGACAGGCGGGCCCACGGGAGGTGTTTGCAAGCACCAAGAAACAGGGCTAGGGAGGCGGAAGCGTGGCAGAGGCAGAGATGGGTCCCCCTGAGGGCCTCGCAGGCGCCACGGACAGCGGGGGGCACCCTGTGCTCCCCAAACACTCCTTTCTCAACACAGGCTGACCCTGGGCCTGTGGCCAGCGCATCATTGACTCCAGCGGGGCAGGAGGGAGGACCCCCTGCAGGTGTTTGGGTGGTGACTCAGACACAGGCCTCTGGGCTGAGCTCTGCACTGCTGAGGGCCCCCCAACCGACACAAGACATGGCGGGCGACGGGTACCAATGTAAAGAACCTCCGAAATGGCCCTGAGTCCGCTCGGGGGCGCCAGCACCCCATTCTGCTCTGCTCCACTTTCCCTTTCCCTCCTGCCCCTGGGAAAGGCACAAATAGGAGGAATGGGCAGGGGGTTCCCCGGCAGGCAGTCGGGAGCCCAACCCTCATCGGCTCTGCCATGCCCAGGCTCTGGCTGAGCTCACCCCTGCGTGGAGTGCGAGCCCCAGGCCATTCCATCGTATCACAGGACTGCAGCCTCCACGGACACACAGAACCCAGCGAAAGTTCTGTTAGAAACAGTAACTTGGAACGGGCTGAGGCAGACAGTGTCAGGGATCGTCCTTGCCTTGGTGGTGGCTGACCAGGGCAGACCCACTCCCAGGGAGCCCGGGCATGGAGGGAGCAGGCGGAGCTTTCCAGGAACTCAGGGTGCCAGTGGTCGCCTGCTGCAGGAGGTTGGGCTCAGAGGTGACCCTCTTGCTCGGAAAAGCAGCCACTCCAGAAAAAGGGGGTCAGGAGAGGGGGCTGCAGGGAGCCCGACAGAGCAGCACCCTCAACCTTTTGTGTCCCCTTGCCTCCAGTCCCACATCGTGCCCCCAAGGGGGAAAATGCTGGGCCCCAACAACTGCCTAAGGCCATGACCTGAAGGCTGCCAACTGCTCCAAGGTGGGACTTCCGGTGCCAAGGGCCAGGCATGTGAGTGCCAGCACAGATGGGGTGGGACCCCAACGTGCATGGAGCCTGCTAAAGGACATGTGGCCCTGGCGAGCACCTCAAGGACAGAGTGGGAGGTGAAAGGTTGTGAGTCCCGGGGCACCACGTACACAAACATCAGGCCCATGTGTGACTGCCCCCGCCCCCACTTGGGCCACAACTGACTGGTGACGACTCCCATAACTACCTTGAAGGGGACTTTGAGAATAAGTGAGCCAAGATGGGTTAAGGCACTGACCTCAGACACTGCTGGCCTCAGCTTGGTCCCAGCACCGCCGAGGGACGGCTTGAGCATCACCAGGAGTGACCCTTGAGCACCACTTACCTGTAGGACCCAAACCTCAAACCAAAAATAAGCACCGAGGTCAACCTGCCTAGGAGAAGGATGGCAGTGAGGTCATGTAGAGGTTCTCTGGGAAGCGAGGCCATTCAGAAGCATCGTGCATGTGTGTGCCAGGAGTGGAGACAGCTAAGGGCACACCCAGGCCAAGATGCGTGGGTGAAAGGCAGAGAACACGCAGCTTTCACTTCCGGCTCCTCTCCACACCTCCAGGTCTGGCGACGCTGTAGCTCAGAGCCCAGGCCTTCTAGCACTTGGAAAGCTGGGGTGTTTCCTTTCACCCCGATTCCCTGGCACTCAAGGAAAATGGTGCAGACGGACTAAATGGATCAGGGTGTCAGCCCTCACAAGCGGGGGTCGGGGAACACCCACGTGCTTCAGGGGGAAGAATGCCATGCGCATAGTCTCCAAAAGCGTCTAACATTTCATCAAAACGATCAAGCATGTAAAGAAATGAGAGTTCGGCCCATCCAGAAGAAAACTCCTAGGAGATATTGCCAAGGAAGCAGAGTTGGCGCTCTCGGAGCCACCGAGCATACAGGAAAGCAGGACATGAAAGTATTAGCAAATAGAAAACTAGGAAAGAAATTAAATTCCGGAAGTGAAAACTATAACTTGAAAAAAGAAACTGCTCGCGGATCCATGGCCTTATTGTGGTTAGGGGAAAAGAATGAGATCGCTGGTCTTGAAGATGGCATTGAAGTTATCCCAGCTGGAGAGCGGGAAAAACTAACAAAAAGCCAGCCAGCCCCCATGGAATGTGAAACACCACCAAGCCCAGCCGATGTTTCCCCCACCAGAGAAGGACACAAAGCTGAACCTCCAGAAGTCTCCGAGTACCAGGAAAAATCATGATCAAATGGTTGCAGGGCATGGGCCGGAGGCGATAGCCCAACAGGTAGGGTGCTTGCCTTGCACAGCCGACCCATGCCGGCATGGGTTCGATCCCGGCATCCCATATGGTCCTCTGAGCACCGCCAGGGAGTAATTCCTGAGTTCAGAGCCAGGAGAAACCCCTGAGCATCGCCGGGTGTGACCCCCAAAAAAAAAAAAAAAGCAAAAAAAAATGGTTGCAGGGCAGAATCTGGACAGGGAAAGCAGAGTGGGGTCTTCAGGCCCTCGGGAAGGCCCAGATGGACTCGGGCATCTGAAGAGGAGCAGCCCAGAGGCGCTAGGCCGAGGCTGAAAATGAAGAATTCTTGACTTATAATTCCCAACCACATGGCCAGATCCAGAAGCTCTCCTTTACTGTTGGGACCGAGAGATAGTACGGTGGGGAGGGCTCTTTCTTGCCTTGCGAGTAGCTAACCACGTCGACCCCCCAGCACCTGTGTGCACTGCCAGGCCTAGCTTCTGAGCACAGAGCCAGGAGGAAGGCCTGAAAAAGCCAAAGCTGAGAACCTGCTGCGGGAACTAGCCCTTGTGAGATGCAGAGTTCTTCAGGGGGAAATGAAAAGTGGAACATTCACAGGGCCAGAGTTTTGCCTCGTGTGCTGCTGGCCCCTGTGTGATCTCTGCGACAATATGGTCTCCCGACCCCAGCATGAATGATCCCTGGGCACCCCTGGATGTGGCCCCAGACCAAAAAAGGTGTTAATATAATCACAAAGAAATAACAAATTCCAGGAGCAGTCACTGCCAGGATACACATAAAAGTCAGCTTTGTGGTTCCTTTCAGTTGCGACTGCTCTTGAATCCCCATGAGACTGGTAGAGGCCAGCCCTACGCCTTATCACCCAACCATGATTCCTGACAATCCCAACCCTGGGACGGGGCTGGGCCGGAGCTGGTGCTTCTGGGTGGGAGGAACGCTCCATTCACACCAGTTCACACTTGATTCTTCTATGTTTGAAGCCACAGTGGTGACCATCAGACAAACTTACCTCAAAGGTTTATGGGGAAGAGCTGAGAAGAGTCAATGCTGGAGCTTCCAGATCGAACCAGACAAACGCTAATAAAGATCACAGCACAGAAGGAAAGCGGCAAGAGTGGCTGCCCCACAGAAAACGAATGTCAGATGGAGAAAGCCTGTCCGCATCAATGACTACTATACATGTAAAGGGGTTCAATTATCAGGCCAGAAGGCGGATCACCAGGGTGAAGTTTTTCAGAGCCCACCCGCCAATCTGTACTGTCTACACTATCCAGAGATACCAAGAGAATGAAAACAAAAGCATTAAAAGTGATACTTGATTCCAACAATAACCAGTGGCGACTCTGACTGGCAATACTAATCCAGGAGAGGAGAATACATGTATACTTCAGCTGTTCTGTACAGAGCTAATGACAGAATTGGAGGGAAAATTAAAATTCCCTGTCCACAATCAGAGGCCCCAACATCGCATTCTTGGTAGTGAGCAGAAGATGTCGAGAAGGCACCAGCTTACAGCTGCCCCAGCAACACACAGAGCGCCAGAGCCTACCTACACCAGCACACCCCCACAAGCTCACTGGCTTATTTTTCCAGTCCATGTCGGATCACAGCCGAGGAAGTGAGACGAGAACTCCATGAGTAGGAGCTCTGGACACCAGCAGGTAAGGAAGCTGAGGACCCCTGAGGTGATGAATGAGTCAGGAAAGACATCACGAGAAGTAAGACGGTGCTTACAGACAAATACAAGTGGAACAAGACATCGAGACGGCTGGCACAACGAGAGCAGTGCTCAGAAGCACTCATCGATGGTGTCAGGATGGCCAAGCTGTCTAAAACCTCATCAGTACAAATTCCTCTGCTGGAGAAGCAGCAGCAGGTTTAGAGAGACAACATGGGAGCAGACTGCTCAGGGACAGCCAATCCCGATGTGACCCCCAGATCCCAGCACATGTTCCCCCAAGAAGCACCAGGAGTGTTCCCCAAACCTGGCCAGGTGTGGCCCAACCTCCCCCTCAAAGAATATCACCAAATGAGCTAAGTTTTTAGCTAAAGAAAAAGTAAACAATCTAAAATTTATAGAAAAAAATATGAGAAGGAGAGCAGTTGTAGAGGATTGAAAAGTCACAGACCCAACCGAACCACCAGTTTCCCCTTTGGGGGAAAATAAAGCTGATAAGCCTGTAACTAAAATGGCAGAAAAAAAAAAAAGATGCAGATAAACCACATAGGAAAGTCTGGACATGATAGCTGACATTCAGAAATAAAGAACTTCTGCAGTGACTTAGGAGGAATGGACGGACTGAAATTCTGGACAGACTTAGAACAAGTAACAGTCTGAAGCCGTGAACAGAATCTAATGACAAGCTCAGGATTGCTGCTGTCCCTGTGACTGACAGCAAACATCCCCCTTAAACTCCAGCACGATCAAAACCCAGAGACGAGGCAACGCTTGGCAATCCATTCCCACTTAGGCTGGAGTGATCTAGGTGAGACAGATACTCTGCAAAGAGATGCCCTACGAGGCAGACCTGGAGAGGATGCCGTGACCAGAGCACTTCCGCTCAGGCGGGGTCAGTTCGAGAAGATCAGTGTAATAAACATCAACAGAATCATCCTAAGTTGGGGCTGGAGCAACAGCATAGCAGGGAGGGGCGTTTGTCTTGCATACGGCCGACATCGGTTCAATCCCCAGCATCCCTCACTTAGTCCCCCAAGCACCGCCAGGTGTATTCCTGAATGCAGAGCCAAGAATAACCCCTGAGCATGGCTAGAGAGAAAAGAAACACCATTAGATGTAATAAACTGGAACGTTTAGGGCACTGCCAACTTTCAGAAGTCACCTGCGTTTCCATCAATATCTGGAAGAATGAATTTAACTGGAGAGGGGCAAAACTTCCATGCACAAAACTATCAAATGCTGTTTGCTCGAAGATAAAGACCTGGAGGGTTGGGGCCTGAGGAACCTCCAAAAACGCATCAGGAAATTAAAGACCCAAAGCAATGGACCACCACCACCCACCCACTTTGTTTAGGAAGTGGGAGACAATATTCATAGCCGCAGAGTGAGGAAACAGCTTGAGTATAAAATGCTAATCCCTAACGACTAATGCAGTGGTTGAAAGAGTGTGAGTCTGTATCATTTACGGACTTACAAAGGGCCTGGGACGGTGAGAAAAAATCAGCCAGAACAAAATTCCCGACCTCAAGACTTACCCAGAGCTCCAGGACTCAGAGCTGGAGGCATTGGTGTAAGGGTGAAAACAGGAGCAAGTGACTAGAACACAGCCCTGTCACCTGATCTCAATGAAGCGGCCAGACCTTTCCATTGGGGGAGTTTCTTTTATGTGTGTGGGGAGCACACCTGGATGCTCAGGGATTACTCCTGGCTACAGTCAAGGATCAAACCCCAGTGGGTCACATGCAAGGCAAGTGTCCTGTCCTCTGTGCTCTCTCCGGCCATGGCCCACATACAAGTCTCAAATTTGTCAGATGCTCAGAGTAGGAAGATCTAACATCTGTCAGTCATTATGACCTTGGATGTGGTACCTAGTAGTCACGTCCACGGAAACACAAAATGCCTTGGAATAATCTGACTTAAAGTGGCTGATCTGTTAGGTCAGCTCATTTCAAATACAGGACACTGAGAAAACTGCAGATAAGAGGGGGGAGGGAGAGAGCAAGAGAGAGAGAGTGAGCTGCTAGCACGTGCCTTCACCTGCCGACACCCACAAGCACCAGCAGAGACGCACCCTTGGCTTAATTAGCCCCCACACAGCACCCTGTAACAGTCCAGCTGCAGCGCACTTGAATAGTGCATGCATGCACTCATGGCCTTGGAGAATGGCTTCTGGAATGGCTCAGAGCAAGGGGGCGAGCCCCCAAGGCCTGCTAGGGAAGGGAGAAGGAGGCCATGAGAGGAAAGGTCAGGAATCCCACAGATCAGCAGCAGAACTGGATGTGCCAGTTCCCTGGCCTGCGGCCCCTGACTGTCATCTGTAGGGGAAATGCCAGAAAAAGTAGCCTGTCCAGAGGGTAGCCCGGGCTTGGACCCAGCCACTGAGCACACCGGGACCCATGGCGATGCCCACCAGAGAAAAAAGCATCAGCGTGGAGGCGAGGGACACGCCACGGGTTCTCCACCCAGCAGCCGTAATGTGGAAGGATGCAACGTGAAGCCTCTTGTCACGGAATGAAAGAGCTTCGGCATTTTGGGGACAGTGAAAACCTCGCATTGGTCATCAAGCGGGAAAGACAGAAATGGGCGAAAAACAGATACCGCTGGAGGAACAAGTGCTTTGACCCAAGGGAGATGGGAAGGAAAACATGGATGGGGGATCAAAATTCAAGTCTCCGGCTGAAATCTAGATCGAAAAAGGAGGTCCAACCTTTATGGAATTGGGGGGTCTCTGATGAAGGGGACATAGGAATAATGTTTAAAATCCTGTCTAGGCCTGAGGGTTAACCCACGAGAGAGCACATGCCTCTGTGTGTGAAGCACTGGTTTGACCCTCAACATTGCAAATCTAAGAAAATCGAAGAAAATGTCTGAATATCATGAAATCTTGAGAGCTTGTTTGGAGGTTCTAGCAGGGGAGCGCAGCTACTCGTATACCCTCGACAGAAGACCGGTCCGTCTCTGTTCGGGGAAGGCCGTCCCTCTTCGACCGAGCGCACAGCCGGGAGGGACAAACATGGAGGCGGTGAGGGAGGAAGGGGGACACCCGCCTAGCCAGCCAGATCAGCTGAATCAACCCCTGGGGATCAATGCGGTGACAGATGTCACAGCCAGATCGCCCTCACATCCTTTGTAGGGAGTACAAGATGCCACTCTGTCTCACGTTCATTGATTTACAGAAAGCCTTTGATTCTGTGGAGACTGAAGCAGTCATCGAAGCCCCTAGCCAAACAGGGTGTTCAAATCCAATACATCAAGATCCTTCGTGAGCTTTATTACGGATTCATCACCAGGATCTCACCATTCTACAAAGAAGTGATCATTGATGTCAAAAGAGGGGTTTGACAGGGTGATACCATTTCACCAAAACTCTTCAGCGCCACCCTCGAGAACATCATGCGACAATTAGAATGGGAAGGAATGGGAGTGAAGATAGATGGTTGGCAACTACACCACCTCCGCTTGCGGATGATATCGTTCTAATAACACCAAACATTAGCCAGGCAGCACAAATGCTGGCTGACTTTGACCGAGAATGTGGAAAGATAGGTCTACAGCTAAATCTAAAGAAAACTATGTTCATGAAAAATGAGCTAGTTCCAGAGGCCCCATTCACTTTCAATGGAACAGACATCTCTGAATGCAGCAGTTAAGTGTACCTAGGTCGAAATCAACATGATGAACGACCTAAAACCTGAGCTGCGCAGGAGGAAGAGAGCGGCATGGTATGCCTTCAAAGGCACTGAAGAAATAGCTGAAAGGAAAAAGAACCTCTGGCTCCGGGCACATCTCTTTGACTCCACCATTCTCCCTGCATTAATATATGCCTCAGAGACCTGGGCCCTACGAAAGCAGGATGAGAATGCTGTTCGGGTCTCCCAGAGAGGAATCGAAAGAGCTATGCTTGGAATATCACGCCTCACTCAAGTGAGAGAAGGAATCCGGAGTTCTGACCTCTGTTACTATTCCAGAATCAGGGACGCTGTCTCATTTGCCAAGGTATCGAAAATCAGATGGGCTGGACATGTAATGCGATTTGGAGACAACCGCTGGACTAGAGCCGTTACTGACTGGATCCCACGGGATGTCAAAAGATCACGTGGCCACCCACCTACAAGATGGTCAGACTTCCTTGTCAAGACCCTGAAGGAATGGTTTGAGGCTCTTTATATTACTGAATCAACCAGATGCCATTGGGCTACACTGGCATGTGATAGGGTCCAATGGAAATGTTACTGGCGCCTGCTCGAGCAAATCGATGAATAACGGGATTCAAGTGATCAAGTGATCATGAAATCTTACTCTTAGGTTGAAAGGGACCCCTGTGGGAAAATTCACTTTCAAAATAAAGAGCTCATGGATCGTGGGCAGGACAATGATCCCACTTAGAAAAGGAAGAGAATTATGGCAGCAGGCTAATAACTAGAAAGCGAAGAACAAAAAGGGCTGGGGGCGAGAGGAGAGAGGAAAGCCAGGAATGGTGGTTTCAGAAACAAGGCATGTACCCCAGGCCCCAGAGGACCCCATACTGGGGCTGCCTGCTGCGCAATGTCATGCACATGGTACCAGAGATGGTGGAGGAGCTTCATGGGGCCACGATGAGACAGAAAACACAGACAATGAGCCTTTAACACACTGGATTAGATCAAGACAAAGGCAGGCCCGAGGGGTGGCTGAACCTGAGTAGAGAGCGAAAATCGTGATTCTGGGTCTTTTGTTTGTTTTAGGGTCACACCTGGCAGTGCTCAGGCCTTACTCCTAACTGCTCAGGGATCACTCCTGGAAGGACTTGGGGACCCTCTGGGCCAGGGATTGAACCCTGGCTGGCAGCATGCAAGGCAAGTGCCTTCCCTGCTGTGCCAACCTACCTGCTCCAGCCCCGAATGTCGTGGTTCCGACAAGATAGAATTAAAAAGAGCATGAGGAAATAAAGACAGATGTTGCAGGACACCTAAAAGCCTAGGCCTCTGCATCTGCCCTGGATTGCCTCCTGCAGGTCACTTCATAGACAGGGGGGGTAATCTGAATGTGGCAGTCTTATCTGACCATGTATTCTGTACTGGCTGGTATAAATATTCTCCCATGCTACCACAATCATCGTGGGACTAGCTAGATCTTACCAGCATATTTGCCTGGCCACGTTGGATCTCTAAGTAATTAGACCAGAGAGAAATGCTGTTTGCCTCCAAGCAAGCAAGCATGGCTCCCTGATAACTCAAAGACAACTAAAATACAAAACTACCGTGAAGTAGACGAGACTCTTGTGAAGGCTTGGAGAAATATTTAACTGGCATTAGTATTAGTCTTTGGTACAGAGACATGCCATCTCAAGAAACCCCTTCTCTACCCTATAAAGGCATTTCCAGGCAGATCTTGGCTCAAGACATAGGTGAGGTGCTGGGAGAAATTACCTGAGGGCATTTGATCCTTCCTGCCAGGGAAGTTACATTTAGCTTATAGCTTCTCCCAGCTCTACTAGGAGGCTTTTAATTAGCTCTGGGTCCTTGTAAACAGCCAGAAGTTCTGGAGTTGCTACATTTCTATAGAGCTATTTTCCTGTTTTCATCTCTAGATAGCCCAGCCCAGAATGGGCTGGGCTGGGGATTTGGGCAGATTTCTAGCTATAAAATAAGCTGCAAGAAGAAAGAAGCTCTCTCTTTTTTCCCCCTTTTGCCATTTCAGCTTCCCTTGGTGTTTTGCTTCTCCGTCCTCTCCATTCTCTGTTGGGCCTCAACACGTGGTGGCAGCCATCTTGACCTACACCTGGCTGGGGCCTAGCTGGGAACCCAGAGTCAGAGGTTTTCCCTGCTCTTGGATTGTATATTGGAACCTGTAAAGCCCTTTTAAAACTGCATCGGATTCCTGAGTCTTCATCCATTCCCGCCGGCTTCGGAGGTAGAAGGGAACTTCGCTTCCCGGCACTGTCGGGGACCCCAGCGGAGCTCCCCAACAGACAGATATACAAATGCAGTCAAATTTCAGAAAAGGGGAGTGTGAACCCAGCAAAAGAAGGAATTTGAAGGAAACCACGGAGTTAAACATAAAGACTAAGTGCCAAACCATTTAATGAACAAAGGGAAGGAAAGCATGGATGGGGAATCAAAATCCAGGTCTCCAGGATGAATCTAGATGGATAAAGGAGGCAGAGAAGCGGTCAACCTGGGTCTGGTGTGCATGCTGCATGAAAGAGGCTGGCAGCAGACATCGCCACACTCATGGCGCAA
>JAJIBD010007222.1:0-115029 GCA_021461705.1 Cryptotis parvus | reverse complement strand
GTTGTTAGATACTCAGTTTATGATGGATTTTCTTGCATTTCAAGAACAACTGTCTCATGATACATAGTAATTTTGTATTTGATCTTGATATGAGACTATCAATGACATACTAATCCACAATCTTGCCAGTAATTGTTGGAATAACCTTTGTTCACAGTCCTCTGTCTGCTACTTGCCAGCCTGGGTTTTGCATTATAAATGAAACGCTGCTTCTCTCTTTCCTGTATGCCATATATAAATAAATATATATATATACATATATACATATATATATATATATATATATATATATATGCTAGTACAAAGGTTTTTTGTATAGACACAGGAAGATAGCTAAGATTATGCATTTATGACATAGGGTTACTTCACTCTGAATTACTCATAGAAATATGATGGGCATCCATCATATTTCCTAACTTAAAACTCAGTTGCTCTTTGAATCTTGTTCCTTACACCCCAAAAAGGTGGATCCCATTATTGAGGGACTGAATGGACCAGGACAAGCAGTGAGTAAGCTACTCTGGCCTCAACATGCGACAGCCTAAATGTCCTGAGTAATATAATAAGCTAAGAGTACAGTCCTGAAACAAAGCTGTTTGTGACCCCAAAATAAGCAACTAACTGATTAAGGCCCTGTTGGGGTTAGGAAAAAGAAACCTAGAAAGAGAAATGTAGTCTGGGATATGTGTGTAGATAAGTGTCTGTATCTCTTACTGTCTTTATACAAAATGACTAGAAACATTATTATTGTTATTATTATTATTATTGTTGTTGTTGTTGTTATTATTACTTGGTTACACCTGGAGAATCTCAAGGGTTACTCCTTGCTCTGCAATCAGGCATTATTCCTCATGATGTTCAGGGGCATATAGGGAAAGCCGGAATAGGACCCAGGTTGGCCACGTGCAAGGCAAACACCCTACTGCAGTACTATCACTTTGGCCCTAACTAGATGATTTTTTACCAGCTAAGAAAAGGAGAAAACAACAAGCCAGTACTCTGCCTTTGTTTTAGGCAGACCTATAGCCCCAGGACAACATCAATCTCTTTGGGGAGGTCCCTTGATAGTTTCCCTAGGAAGGAAGAGCTTTTCTCACCTTTAGGATTAAAGATCATGACCACTTAAAACTCCCTTTCCCCAACTTTTTGTAAAATATATATCTCTAGTAGACTTGAATTGGTGTGTGTGTGTGGAGTTAGTTAGGTGGAGTGAGGAATGAGTGGGGAGAGATTAAAGAAAGAGCTTCAGACTTTCAAGAGCCTGTGATCTTGTTCCTTTGTCTCTCAGATAGGGAAATGGTCATTGGCCATAAATGCAGCCAGCCAGGTACCCTGCCAAACCCTGAGAGCAGTGATACACCCACATTCACCAAAAATAAAATATGGCAACCATACCGAACAGCAAACATGTAAACAAAATTTTAAATTCAAACAAAATCCTATAATCTTGTTTTATAAAATCTTATTATTTAAAATTGTTTACACAATTCAACTGCAAGTTGGAACTTCAAGATGAGTATAATATGCAACTATTTAAATTGTTAAGTTTTGAAATAATAACTCTGAAAACCTGAGTATAACTACTAAGCTACCTAGTGATAGCCAAAGGCACCTGAAAAAATAAAAAAAAATCACTGGTGAAGATTTCCATTTTGGAATAAGAATAAATGAGGGCATGTTTCACTTGAGAATTCCTCTGTCTCTACCCACAAGACACACTTTTTTAAAAATTCACTTTTCCCACAATGCAATGTGGTTACTTTTTGGTCTAGAAGGGGTTTGGTCAATGACTAAAAGAATATTCATATCCATCCTAAGTACATATATATGTGTGAATATACACACATATGTACAGACATGCACATTATATACATATATGTATGCATATATATGTAAATGAATGCATATATGTATATGCATGTATGTATGTGTGTATAGACACATGCACATATGTATATGTAATATACACATGTATGTATATGACCTAATTTTAATCTCTGACACCACATATGGTAACCTAAGCACATCAGGAATGATCCCTGAGCACACCACCAGAAGAAAGCTCTGAGCACCCTGGGTATGGACCCCATAATAAAATAATTAATCAATTAATTAAGCAAATATATATTTTAACTTAAAATGGAATGGTCTTAAAGTAAGCCACATAATATTTCAGTAATAAAATTATCTAAAGCCATCTTTCATCTTTTCCTTCAATTTCTGTTTCTACATTTAAGAAGACAAAAATAAACAAGCAAACAAAAAGAGTTAGCTTGGGTCATAGCTGAGAATGCTAAAGAACAAAGATAAAGCAAATTGATAGCTTTGAATGTTAATAGGGTTTGTCACCTCCTAGAGTGTGTAAATTGAAGACATCTGCCTAGCTGAAAATAAATTCCAAAAATCCCAAACTAATTGCTTCATATACACAATACAAAACCTCAGAATTCAATGCAAAAATAAACCTTCATTTAGAAAATAAACTTCATGCAATTATGATAAAAGAGGACCTGTCAATGATCCAGTGCTTAACACAGAAGGTTTATTTTGAAATCAACTTCTTCAGAGCTCATTAGAATTTGAAAGAACTGTGAAAATCGATCTAGCTACCCAAGTCCTTAGGTATGTGAAGGAGCTTAGCTGAAACTAATAACAGGTTTATACCAAAAGTCTTTGTTGACTTTTTGTCAGTTATACTCATTCACAACAGAGAAAGGGGAAATTAATGTGTGTGTCCCCACCCCCTGCCCACACACACAACCATCTGATTTCTGAAAATCAAATAGAAAACTTGAGTCATATCCTATAAAAGACCTGATGAATTTTTTTCACTGCATTTCACAGCTATGAAGAACCGTGTACTTCTTTTTGTCTGAAAGGTGTTTTGTACTGTTTGCTTAAAGAAAAGAAAAGAAACAGGCATTTTAAATTTTCTCCAAATGACAAAAAGCTATATTAGGAAAATTATCAGTGTGTTAAAAAATACATTTAAAGCATATTGCAGCATTAAGAGAGACTAAATATTCTCACTGAAAGTTGCTTTAATTAGATCATAGTCAGAAGTCTTACTAGCAATTAAAAATTTAATAAGCTCAGATGGAAACAGGAAAATGTGTTAATTTAGGTGACTAAACTATAGCAAGGAGAGGGTTCTAGTGTCCTCACTAGTTTTCGAATGATTGATTGATTGATTGATTGATGATGGGTGCCTTTTTTGGGCCACACTTAGCAATGCTCAGGGATTACTCCTGGCTCTACACTCAGGAATTACTCCTGATGGTGCACAGGGGGCCATATGCAATGCTGAAGATCAAACCTGGGTCATCTAGACACAAGGCAAATACCCTCCCTGCTGGACTATCCCTCTGTCCCCAGAAATATTTAAATGTTCTGAACACTTATTAGCATTTTATCAGATTCTTTCTTCCGGTCAAAACCCCCAAGAATTCCGGAGTATAAACCTTTCAAGCTTCACCTTGAAAAAAAAGCCTTAATATAAATAAGAAGATTATAAGGAAGGGGTCTATATGACTTAGCTGGATTTTCTGCACTATAGTTATATATGGATGGTCATGCAAAACTTGTAGCTGAAATTCTCACTTTATATTAGAGTAAAGTTAATGGGGTAGAGTGTTAACAGTGCAAATAAAGGTATGGCCATTCCTAGAAAGAAAAGATACTGCCCATGTCACTTCTCACTTGTCTTGTCACTTGTCTTCCCATTGTTCATCGATTTGCTCAAGCAGGTGCCAGTAACATCTCCAGTCATTGGTAATGAGATCAATTATTGTTACTGTTTTTTGGCATATCAAATACACCATGGGTAGCTTGCCAGGTTCTGCCATGGCTCTGGGTTCATCGCAGGAGGCCCAGACTTTTTCTATATCAGACCATCAACCATCCAGGGCCCACGGGGCAGAGCCCTGGGTGTAGACAAGTCTGTCTCCTGTCTGCCACCTGCTGATGCAGCCGGGCACTGCAGTCACACCAGCAACCTCGAGGGACAGGGCTACCCATGTAAGCTACTAAATCTACATTTAAGTACCAAGCATTTTCAACAAAAGTATAATTAAAGGGATGGCCTGATAACAAAATATGAAGATTATCTGAATCACTCTAACTTTTTCCGTCATAAGGTCCAACAAGACAGGTAGGTAGGAGCTGCCATTTATGATGCAGGCAAAAGGGGAAATTAGGGAAAAATTATATAAGTGGGACAGAAAATTGCTGAGAGAAATTTGCTTTTGACTCATTATTCCTCCAAAAGCTTAATTATTTACATAAATGTAATGTTTTCACTTTCTTTACATTCTTAGAGAAATGATGACCTATACCTATCTCCACCTACAGGGCAATTTTTTAAAAATTTGTTAAATGCTGACACCCAGAAATGCAAAAGAGAGTCAGAGTATTTAATTATTCAGATTAATTTTGCCTGTTACTCTTTTTCAAGAAAGCTGAAAAACTTCTTTTTCAAGAAAGCTGCCATGACTCCTTGGCATGAAAAGTAGGAATATTTCCCTGTCCAAGACCATACTTAAATCCATGATGGAAGAATATAGGTCTCTGTTTAGAACCTATGCTAGAATATACCTTGTTTCTGTTTTGTATTTTTGTTTTGTTTTACTTTGTTTTTGTTTCATTCCACCCCCAGGCTTCTGTGTGTATGGGTTTAAGTGGGTAAATATAGAGATTGTTTTCTAGAATGTAATTCCTTTTTATAACTGACCCTGTGAGCCCACTCAAAAATGTCAATCAAAAGAGCTTTCTTGCACTAAACAAACCAAAAGTGAAAAAATTGAACTCCCATTTGAGCAAGAAATACCACTCCTGGGAAAATACCGTGGTGGCCCAAAAACACACAGCAGAAACACCATCTGCACTTCCATGTTCATCGCAGCACTATTCACAATAGCCAGAATCTGGAAACAACCTATTGTTGGAGAACAGACAAATGGATAAAGAAACTGTGGTACATCTACACAATGGAATACTGTGCAGCAAATTTTCCTGTAAATGGATGGACATGGATAGTATCATGCTGAGTGAAATTAGTTAGAAGGAAAAAGACAGATATAGAAAGACTGCATTCCTTTGCAGGATATAAAAAAATATGATCGGGCGGAGGCGATAGCCCAGCGGGTAGGGCATTTGCCTTGCACGGCCGGCCTGTGCTGGCCCGGGTTCAATCCCCCAGCATCCCATATGGTCCCCTGAGCACCACCAGGAGTAATTCCTGAGTGCAGAGCCAGGAGAAACCCCTGAGCATCGCCGGGTGTGACCCAAAAAGCAAAATAAATAAATAAATAAATAAATAAATAAATAAATAAATAAATAAATAAATAAATAAAAAATAAAAAATAATGTGAGACTAATATCCAAGGGCAGTCAAAACAGGGAACAGGAGGACTTGTCAAAGATTGATTCTATGATGACTGAATAAAGAAACTTTGGTATATCTACACAATGAAATACAGCTGTCAGGAAAAATGAAGTTATGAAATTTGCCTATAAATGGACATGGAAAGGATCACGTTGAGTGAAATTAGCCAGAAAGAGAGAGACAGATATAGAATGACTGCATTTATTTGCATGATATAAATATATATGTACATATTATGATACCAATATCCAAGGTCAGGCAAAACATGGAACAGGAGGTCTTGTCAAAGGTGGAAATTATCACAAACGTGTGGGAGTCAGAGGCTAGGTAAGACAGAGAATGGAACAGTGTGCTAATAATTGTCAAAAGTGATGATACCAACCTAGAACTGAGCATTAAATACAGGCAAAAAGATACACATGACAACCTCCTAATGTATGTATTGTAATCCACAATGTGGAAGGGAAGGAAAAGAGAAAGAGAAAAAGAGAGAGAATTAAGAACCTGCCACAGAGGCAGGCTACGGAGGGGGAAGGAATCGGGGGCATTGGTGGTGGGAAATGGGCACTGGTGGAGGTGCTGGAACACTATGTGACCGAAATCCAAATAAGAACATCTTATGAACATCTTTGTAACTGTATATCTCGCTGTGGTATAATAAAACATTTAAAAAAGGATTTAAAAAAACAAAAATTGATTCTATCACAAGTGTGTGGGGGTGAGAAGTTAGGTAAGATGAAGATGGAACCAGTGCACCAATAATTGTTGGAAATGGTAACACTAGCAACTTTAAGAGAACTGAGCATCAAACATAGGCAAAGGGATATACATAATAACCCCTAAATGTATGTACTGTAAACCACATGTGCAAAAGAAGGGAGAAAAAGAATGAGAGCGAGAGTGAGCAAGAGAGAGAGAGAGAGTGAGAGAGAAAGAAAGATAGAAAAAAGTTTCATAGAGGTAGGCAGGGTGGGGAGAGGGAATCTGGGGACATTGCTCTTGGGAAGGGTGCACTAATGGAGGGGATGGGTGCTGGAACACTGTATAACTGAAACCCAATTGTGAACACCTTTGTAACTGTATGTACCATGGTGATATAATAAAAAAATTAAAAGATAGTGAACAGCCCTCTTTGCTGAAGGTCTTCAATTTATGTGGGCCTCCTTTAACCCCGTTACCACACCATGTCTTTCTCCACTCCACCATAACCATGCAGTCTCCAGCTTTAGCTGTCTAATGCAATGGTGGAATAGGAACTGGAAGCGGTCATCAGGAGGTAAATAAGACTCAATTATTTTGAATGGCTTTTGAACTGATTTTACTATTTCAAAGTTATTTTTTTCTGGATTCATCACAGAACCCAACTTCTCTCTGTAAAGCACAGATGAAAACTTCCCAGTTCTGATTTGTCAGTGCAGTCATGGGCTCGAGAATCAGGCTTTTTACCTTTCAGTTCTGAAATGTCTGGAGTGGAATGGAGGACATCAGGTGAAGTTAACCACTTTAAATCTCACCCACCTAAAAGGTAGTCAATCAACATAGGTAATGAGGCACCTAAGGGAGGGAGATGGAAGGCAGTTAGAAGGAATTTCTCCCTACAGGCCTGCAATTCTGTCCCTTCTCCTGTACCTTCTCTTGCCCTTTCTTTTGCCCCATTCCTTTTAGCCCTTCTCTTTGCCCTTCACTCTCTGCACAGATACCCAGGCAGACTGCAGGATCAGGAAGGGCTTGCATACCCACAGAAGTCAAGGTTAGGGCAGTGGACCTGACAGTTAAATCAGACAGGGAGAGGTCTATACTTAGACAAACCTGCTAGGACAGGAAAGCCAGGATAGGACACCAGGGGGAGTATTAGAGAGCATCCAAGGAAAGCCTAGACACACAATTTCTGACTTAAAAGCTTACGCTGGATTGAGAGCAACATAAGACAGAAATAGGTCATCATACACTGGACACAAGCAATGGTGAAGGAAGGGATTAGAAAGTCATATGCAGGACTGGGGCATTGTGGGACAGATGAGCGATGCCATACAAGGTGGAAGGAGTAGCCTGGACATCTTGTCAGGGACCCTGACTCATATATTTAAACTGTACAGTAAACTCTAAACTTCTAAACTTTCAGATCTTGTATCATTTGTATCACTTCTCTTCCCATTGTTCATCTATTTGCTCAAACAGGCACCAGTAACGTCTCCATTTTTGGGGAATGAGGTCCATTATTGTTACTGTTTTTGGCCTATTGAATACACAATGGGTAGCTTGCCAGGTTCTGCTGTGGCTTTGGGTTCATCCCAGGGGGCCTAGTCTTTTTCTTTGTCAGACCATCAACCATCCAGGGCCCACGGGACAGAGCCCTGGGTGTAGACAAGCCCATCTCCTGTCTGCCACCTGCTGACACGGTCAGGCACCACAGCGACACCTGCAACACCTCGAGAGGCAAGAATGTACCTGCACAGGAAAATATTTTTTCATGCATTAGTTCCAAAATTTCACAAACTATGGGGGGCCTTAATTTAGAATTCTTTGTCTACTCATGGAGTATCATCTGATCCCTCCTCTATATTTGCCTCTGTAAAATAATTTCTCTCTCTCTCTCTCTGGGTCACTCAGGTCTCAATGAATTTATTTGCTTTAAGTTAAAATGTTTGGTGTGTAAGCAGTGTATGATAACAATTTCAAATTAGTCTAATTCTATTATTTCCCAAGAAAGACCCTTCAAAAGTTTAATTACATATTTCAGACAATAGGGGGAAAGGTAAGATTTCCTTTTATTCTCTTCAAAAGCCAATGTTCCAATCCTCTTCAAAAACCATACACACTGGATAGTAAAATAATATGAAGTCTATCAAGTAACTGCTGTATTGTAAAAAAGGAGGGGAGGTGGAGCAGGAGAACGAATAAGAAACAAGAAAAAGGAGGGGTGGGTGCTAGAAAACATTTTATGACTGAAACCTAATCATAAAAAGCTTTGTATATCTCACAGTGGTATAATAAAATTAAAAATTTAAAATTAAAAATAAAATACTTTTTCTTTCCTACATGGATTAGGCAGGCTGGGAAAGGAGGGAAGGAATCAGGGGACATTGGTGGTGGGAAATGTGCACTGGTGGAGGGATGACTGCTGTAACACTGTATGACTTAAACCCAATCATGAACAGCTTTATAATTGTATATTTCATGGCATTATAATAAAATTTAAAAAAAAACAAGTGGAGCAGATAAAAAGATGGAAAGTTCATTTAAAAACCATGAATATTATACCATTAAAATAGTTTTCTAAGATTTGATTATTAAAAACATCCTCTAGAACCCTGAGATGAGTTATATTGTAATATATAATAAATGAATAAATAATAATAAAAATATTAAAATAAAATGATGTACTTCCAGTTTTCTATTTTAGTATTTTATTGGGTAAATAAAATACTATTTTTTTAAAAAAAATACTGCAACCTTAGTTTGTAGCATAAACTATCACAAACTAATGATCTTACAGTTCTGGGAATCAGAAGTCTAAAAATAGTTCTCGCTGGCCTAAAATCAAAGTATGCTGAGGTTTTTGTTCCTATGGAATACTTAGGGGAGAAAAATAATTCCTTTATAGTGTTTCTAAAATAGGAAGTCTACACCCCTGCAAGAGCAAGAGATGGACTGAAGCAAGCCAGAAGATCAGTAGTAACCTTGTGGGTAATTTCTGACCACTTTAAGGAAGCTGAATTTCTAGAGAGCACTAAGCCTCTTAATTCCTAAAAATGGGGTAGTAGGACAATATATTTGGAACCCCCCTGTGTTAAATATAAGGCTGCCTGTATTCATTCCTTGGGTTGTAACTCTCTGTCTTCAGATCCAACATCAATCCCACTACCAGACTCATCTCCCCATCAGTGTACTCAAGTACCCTCTCAACTCCTTGTCTGCCACCTTGACAGGCACATTGGAAAGTTCAGTTGTAGTAACTTGGTTCTTATGCTTTCAGGTTTTCTGGCTCTATGGTTTCGACATAGAAATATAACACACTTCTACTCCACAGATGTGCTCAAGGCACCAGCCATGACCCTGGCACCTCCCCCTATGCTTTGCATATCCCTACTTAAATTGCAGCCTTCATTATCCTTAGTTCTATACTCTAGGGTTAAGGATAATCTGGTAAGCACCATTTAATACCTTGCATTCTGCTGTCCTATTATTCTATGTACCACTAACAAGTGATATTTTTCCAGTGTTTGTCCTTCTGCTTACTTCACTTAACATAATATCCAGTTCAATCCAAGTTGCCGAAAATTGCATTATTCCATCACTAATTGCAGAGTATTCTATTATGAATATATACATGTATATACATATATACATATATAAATACTTATATATAAAACATTTATTATCCACTCAACAGTGTCAATGTAATATAAATAGCTTTATATTAATAGTGAGCATAAGTGTTAAGGCTTTTTTGAGTTAGTATATGCTTTAAAAGAATGTTAGAATGTAAGAAGATAGAAATTGTATCAACTATCTCTTTTAGAGCATGATGCACTGAAAATAGAAGTTAACCACACACCAAAATAGCAAGTCAAGCCAAGCACCTGGAAACTATACAGCTCACTGCTGAACAACCAGTGAGTCATAGAATAAATCAAAGGTGAAATCCAAAGATTCCTGGGAACAAATGAAATTTAAAATTAACTATAAGAACTTGGGGATACAGCAAAAGCACTGTTATGAGGAAAATTCATAGCTCTGCAAGCATTCATCAGAAAAGAAGAAAGGGGCCACATAAATAACCTGACTTTACAGCTAAAATCTTAGAAAAAGATCAACAAAAGGAACCCAACCCAGGCAGAAAGAAGGAAATAATAAAACAGCAAAAATCAATGAGCTGGAATCTCATAAACAATCAAAATATTAACAAAACCAAGAGCTGGCTTTGAAAAAATTAGACAAGATTGGCAAATGACTTGCAAGACTTGTAAGGAAAGGAAAAGAGAGAAACCAAATAAATAGAATCAGAAATGAAAAGGGGGATATCATAACAGAAACCACAAAAATTCAAAAGATTATCAGAGATTACTTTGAGAGTTTGTGTGCCATGAAACAAGAAAACCTCCCTTCCAGTTCCAGCAAAGTTCTCCCCACCCCCAATCAGGTATATTACCTCTGCGCTGCCCACGGACCCACCCAGCCCCAGTGTAAAAACCCAGGAACATCCACAAAGGGGGCCATATCCCAAAATTCAAAACCATGCAAACAGCTTGTATCTATCTTACATGAGGTACCAGTGATCATATGTCCCTACATTTCTTGCTACCTACACTAATCTCTGCAAACAACCCAGACCCCTACTAACTGTACTCTCTAGTCACCCAAGAACACACAATTGCAACCTGCAATAGTCATAACGGTAAAGTAACATAGATTTCCATCAAGCTCAGTGAGCGAAGTCACTAGCCCAGATGAGCCAAGCAATAATGATGAGCTATATAACCTTTCTGACAAGGAATTTCGGAAAGAATTGTTAAGGATTCATCAGGAGCTCAAAGAAGCAATGGAACACAAAATCAATAAAATACAAGAGGACGTGAGAGCAGAAATGAGGAAAATGCAGACCAAAATACAAGCAGAATGACAGGTATTAAAAATGTGGTAAGTGAAATGAAAAACACTCTGGAAGGCCTCCATAGCAGAGTAACAACTGTTGAAGAAAAGAATTAGTGATCTCCAAGATGAGATCCAAAGATTCTCTAGACAACAGCAGAAGATAGAAAAAGTCTTACAATTAACAAACAGACAACAAGAGATAATCGGGATGAAGTCAAAAGGAATAACATAAGGATCATTGGGGTCCCAGAAGGGCAAGAAAAATACCCTGATGAAGAAGCAACTGTCAAAGTCATCATTGCTGAGAAGTTTCCAGAACTAAAGAATGCTTGCTCCCAGATTCAGGAGGCCTGAAGGGTACCAGCTAAAAGAAATTCAAATAAGAATACTCCAAGACACATCCTAATTAGAATGACAAAAACCATAAATAGAGATAGAATACTGAAAGCAGCAAGATCAAAGAAGGAAATCACATACAAAGGAGCATCCCTAAGATTTACAGCAGACTTTTCAGATGAAACACTCCGAGCTCAAAGACAATAATGAGATATTCTGAAAAAACTTCGATGAAATGAAGGCCTCACCAAGAATTCTTTACCCGGCTGGACTCACATTTAGATTTGAAGGAAATATACACAACTTCATGGATAAGCAACAACTCAGGAACTTCATAGACTCAAAACCAACTTTAAAAGAAGGACTGAAGGGTCTACTGTAAGATAAGACAAAACGCAAAAGTACAAGTTTAAGCAGAAAGATGGCACAAAATCACCACGACAATAATCTCTCTCAATGTCAGCGGTCTAAACACACCAATTAAGAGTCACAGAGTGGCAAAATGGATTAAAAAACTGAATCCAATAATCTTCTGCTTATAATAAGCACATCTAAATAATCAGAACAAACACAAACTCAAAGTCAAAGGCTGGTAGACAATTCTCCAAGCAAATAACTCCTCCAAAAAGGCTGGTTTGGCCATACTAGATTCTGACAACATAGATTTCAGGTTGATAAAGTTTCTCTTTAAAGTTGTCATTTTGCTCCAAGTATTCTGACAGTAGCTGAAAATAATCATTCTCTTTTGTGCCATGCTTTCCTTCTGATTCCTCCTGCCTCCTTCACTCCATTGTTTTAGGAAACCCTAGACATACTCTTCTTGATCAGAATCCTGCCACAATGCAATGAATGGGTCATTTCCTCTACCTGGCCATTTTGCCTTACAAGTTGTTTTCTTTTCTTTCATGTAATTTCTTACACTAGAATTCCTTTGAGTTCTTCTGAAGCTCTATTGGGATGGTGGGCCGGAAGTTGCTCTCTGTCCCTGACACCTACAAAGTGGCTTGCAGGAGGCAACTGCAAAGTGGCCAGGCCAGCTGCAGAGGCTCTGGGCAGCAGTGTACTGCAGACACCTGCACTCCAAACTATGAGACAGAAAACCACATGTGGCAAATTTTCATCTCACTTTAACAGACTTTGTTTTGCTCCTAATTTAATTCAAATCTTCAGCCTGGACACAAACTCAAAAGAGAATTATAGGAATAGTACCTTTACACAAGGAAAAGATATCAAGTAAAGAAAATAAATAGTTAAATTTTTAGAAATAATTTTGGTTCATATTAGGTTTGAATGGCTTAGCAGTTACTGGTCATAGAATAGTTATTTGGGAGTTTTCTTTTTTTTTATCTGCAGTCTCACTTTTCACTATGATCATTCCTTATTTCAGGATTATGCTTCTTCCAAACTAATGTTTTTTGACTTAAAGTTGACAGTGCACAGTTTCAATGTGTTCTGAAGGTTCAGAGGGCACTGAGAATTCCCCTGGCAGCCAACCCTGTTCTTCAGGGAGGAAACTCAGTGATATATGGAAAGTCCCAGAAACCACCCTCTAAATTATTCTCCAAGGCCGTCCTATTCTTACACATCATCATCTACCATATTTCACTTATTGCATTACTTTTATATACCAAATTATAACAAATGCAAGTGGAAACTTTTCAGGAAAAATGTGTTTATCTGCACAAAACCCTATGGTGCCTTCATGGCAATTTATTATTTTTCAATTAAATTTGCTGCTAGTTGGAATTTGCCCTTTTCTTACTGAAGAGAAAAACACATAATACAAAGCATGTCATACAAATACAAGTCAAATTGAGTTAATTAAATGTGGAAACTAAGTAATTCTAACTCTTATATTTTCTATTTTTCTCATTATATTTACTTGAAAACTATAATTTTTTAAATGGAATTTATTTTGACATTTGGGATACACTATTCATTAAAGTGTCATTTTCCTTACTTCAAGTGCAATAAGAGTGGGAGGTATTGGGGACACCACACAGGGTTTTTTTTTAATTTTTTATTTTTACAATTACAAAGATATACAATTAAAAAGTTCGTATTTGGGTTTTGGTCATACAGTGTTCCAGCACCCCAACCCATCCCTCCACCAGTGCCCATCTCCTACCACCAACGTCCCCGGTTCCCTCCCCCCCCCAGCCCTCCTCCATGGCAGGTTCATTATTTCTTTCCCTTTCTCTCTCTTTCTATTTTCCTTCCCTTCCAGACTATGGATTACAGAACATACATTAAAGGGTTGTCATGTGTATCTTTTTGCCTCTATTTAATGCTCAGTTCTAGGTCGACAATTGTTAGCACACTGTTCCATTTTCTGTCTTACCTAGCCTCGGACTCCCACACGTTTGTGATAATTTCCACCTTTGACAAGACCTCCTGATATATGTTTCACTTGACCTTGGATATTGGTATCATAATATGAACATATGTATTTATGTCATGCAAATAAATACAGTCATTCTGTATCTGTCTCTCTCCTTCTGGCTAATTTCACTCAACATACTCTTCTCCAAGTCCATCCATTTATAGGCAAATGTTACAACTTCATTTTTCCTTACAGCTGCATAGTATTCCATTGTGTATATGTACCAAAGCTTCTTTATCCAGTCATCGATTCCAGGGCACTCTGGTTGCTTCCAGATTCTGGCTATTGTGAATAATGCTGCTATGAACATAAAAGTAGGGATGGTGTTTCCTCTGCGTATTTTTGGCTTCCCAGAGTAGATTCCCAGGAATGGTATGGCTGGGTCAAATGGGAGTTCGATGTCTAGTCTTTGGAGGAATGTCCATATTGTTTTCCAGAAAGGTTGTACCAGCCGGCATTCCCACCAACAATGGATGAGAGTCCCCTTTTCCCCACATCCATGCCAGCACTTGTTCTTGCTCTTTTGAATATGTGCCAGTCTCTGTGGTGTGATATCTCATTGTTGTTTTGATTTGCATCTCTCTGATGATTAGTGATGATGAGCATTTTTTTTCATATGTTTTTTGGCCATTCAAATTTCTTCCTTGCTGAAGTTTCTGTTCATTTCTTCTCCCCCATTTTTTGATGGGGTTGTTTGTTTTCTGCTTGTAAAGTTCTACCTGTGCCTGATATACCCTGTATATTAACCCCTTATCAGATGGGTATTCACCCAATGGTGAATATTCTTTCCCATTCTGTGGACTGCCTTTGTATCTTAGTCACTGTTTCTTTTGAAGTGCAAAAGCTTTTTTAGTTTCATGTAGTCCCATATGTTTATCTTTTCTTCTAATTGCTTCGTTAGTGATGTTTCACCTTTGAAGATGCCTTTAGCTTCAATGTCGTGGAGGGTTTTTCCTATGTTTTCTTCAATGTACTTTATGGATCCAAGTCTGATATTGAGATCTTTAATCCATTTTGATCTGATTTTTGTGCATGGTGTTAGACACAGGTCCAAATTCATTTTTTTACATGTCGCTGCCCAGTTTTCCCAACACCACTTATTGAAGAGGCTTTCCCTTACTCCATTTTGGACTCTTTGCACATTTATCAAAGACTAAATGATCATGTGTTTGAGGTTGGGTGTCAGGATACTCAATTCTATTCCATAGGTCCACAGGTCTGTTTTTATTCCAATACCATGCTGTTTTAATTACTACTGCCTTGTAGTACAGTTTGAAGTTGGGAAAGGTGATGCCTCCCATCTTCTTTTTCCCGAGGATAGCTAAAAGCAATCCTCGGGGGGTTTATTGTTCCATACAAATTTCAGGGAGTGTTTGGTCAATTTCTTTAAAGAATGTCATGGGTATCCTTATAGGGACTGCATTGAATATGTACAGAGCTCTAGGGAGTATTACCATTTTGACAATGTTGATTCTCCCCATCCATGAGCAGGGAATATGTTTCCATTTCCTTGTGTCCTCTTTTATCTCTTGGAGCAGTGTCTTGTAATTTTCTTTGTACAGGTCCTTTACACACTTGGGTAAGTTGATTCCTAGGTATTTGATTTTCTGTGGCACAATTGTGAATGGAATTGTTTCCTTAATATCCCTTTCTTCTCTTTTGTTATTTGTATATAGGAAAGCCACTGACTTTTGGGTGTTGATTTTGTATAATGCCACTCTACTATATGCGTCTATTGTTTCTAGGACTTTTTTTGGTAGAGAGTTTAGGGTTCTCTAGGTATAATATCATGTCATCTGCAAATAATGATAGCTTGACCTCTTCCTTGCCTATCTGGATGCCCTTGATGTCCTTTTTCTTCTCTGATTGCTATGGCAAGTACTTCCAGTACTATATTGAATAAAAGAGGTGAGAGTGGGCAACCTTGTCTTGTCCCTGATCTCAGAGGGAAGGCTTTCAATTTTTCCCCATTGAGAATGATGCTCGCTGTGGGCTTTTGGTAGATGGCTGTAACTATCTTGAGGAAAGTCTCTTCAATTCCCATTTTCTGGAGGGTTTTAATCATGAACGGGTGCTGGATCTTGTCAAATGCTTATTCTGCGTCTATTGATAGGATCATATGGTTTTTATTTTTTCTTTTATTGATATGATGTATTATGTTAATAGACTTGTGAAGGTTGAACCATCCTTGCATTCCCGGGATGAATCCTACTTGGTCATGATGTATAATCTCCATGATAAGTCTTTGGATTCTGTTTGCTAGTATTTTGTTGAAGATCTTAGCATCCGTGTTCATCAGGGATATTGGTCTGCAGTTTCCTTTCTTTGTGTTGTCTCTCCCTGCTTTGGGTATCAGGGGTGATATGTGCCTCATAGAAGCTGTTTGGGAGTGTTTCTGTTTCTTCTATTTCCTGGAAGAGCTTGAAAAGGACTGGCAGTAGGTCCTCCTTAAAGGTTTGGTAGAGTTCACTAGTGAATCCGTCTGGACATGGGCTTTTGTGTTTGGGCAGACTTTTAATTACTGTTTCAATTTCCTCAATGGTGATAGGCTTATTCAGGTATTGGAGGTCTTCTTGTTTCAGCCGTGGGAGGTTATAGGACTTCAGGAATTTATCCATTTCTTCTAGATTCTCCTGTTTCACGGCATACAGGCTCTCAGAGTAATCTCTGATGATCTTTTGGATTTCTGTGGTTTCTGTTGTGATATCACCATTTTTATTTCTGATTCTGTTTATTTGGGTTCTCTCTTTCCCTTGTCATTACAAGTCTTGCCAATGGTTTGTCAATCTTGTTTATTTTTTTCAAAGAACCATCTCTTGGTTTCATTGATCTTTTTGGATTTTTTTTTTGGTTTCCAACTCATTGATTTCCTCTCTAAGTTTTATTATTTCCTTTTTTTCTGCCTGGGTTGGGCTCCTTTTTGTTGGTCTTTTTCTAATGTCTTCAGCTGTGTAGTCAGGTTATTTATGTGGGCCCTTTCTTGTTTCCTGATGAATGCTTGCAGAGCTATAAACTTCCCTCCTCTTAACATGGCTTTTGCCGTGTCCCACATGTTCTTATAGTTGGTGTCTTCATTTTCATTTGTTTCCAGAAATCTTTGGATTTCCTGTTTGATTTCCTCTATGACCCATTTGTTGTTCAGGAGTGAGCTGTTCAGTTTCCAGGTGTTTGGTTTGACTCCCTGTTTCTGTGTACGGTTAACTTCCATTTTCAGTGCATCATGGTCTGAAAAGATAGCTGACACAATTTCTATCTTTTTTTATTTTATTGAGGTATGCTTTGTGGCTCAGCATGTGGTCTATCTTGGAGAATGTTCCATGTGCACTAGAGAAAAATGTGTATTCAGCTTTTTTGGCATGAAAAGCCCTGTATATATCCACTTGCTCTCTTTCTTCCATTTCTTCCTTTAGGGCCAATATTTCCTTGGTGAGTTTCAGTCTTGTTGATCTATCCATCGTTGATAGAGCAGTGTTGAAGTCTCCAACTATTATTGTGCTACTGTTAATGTCTTCTTTGAGGTCTCTTAGCAGTTGTTTTATGTATTTTGCTGGCCCCTCGTTGGGTGCATATATGTTTAGTAGTGTAATTTCTTCCTGGTGTACATACCCCTTAATTAATAAGAAATGGCCTTCGTTGTCCCTTCTAACCTTTTTCAGCCTGAAGTCTATATTATCTGATACTAATATGGCCACACCAGCCTTTTTGGAGGAGTTGTTTGCGTGGAGAATGGTCTTCCAACCTTTGACTTTGAGTCTGTGTTTGTTCTGATTATTCAGATGTGTTTCTTGTAGACAGCAGAATGTTGGGTTCAATTTTTTAATCCATTTTGTCACTCTGTGTCTCTTAATTGGTGCATTTAGACCATTGACATTGAGAGAGATTATTGTTATCGGATTTTGTGTCATCTTTCTGTTTGTGCTTGTTGTGCTTATGGGTTTGGTCGTATTACAGTAGACCCTTCAGTCCTTCTTTTTAAAGTTGGTTTTGAGTCCATGAAGTTCCTGAGTTGTTGCTTATCCATGAAGTTGTGTATCTTTCCTTCATATCTGAATGTGAGTCTGGCTGGGTAAAGAATTTTTTGGTGAGGCCTGCAGTTCATTGAGCCTTTTCACAATATCCCACCACTGTTTTCGGGCTCGGAGTGTTTCATCAGAGAAGTTTGCTGTAAATCTTAGGGATGTTCCTTTGTATGTGATTTCCTTCTTTGATCTTGCTGCTTTCAGTATTCTATCTCTATCTATAGTTTTTGTCATTTTAATTAAGATGTGTCTTGGAGTATTCTTGTTGGGGTTTCTTTTAGCTGGTATCCTATGGGCCTCCTGGATCTTGAGGCAAGCGTTCTTTAGTTCCGGGAACTTCTCAGCAATGATGGCTTTGACAGTTTCTTCTTCATCAGGGTTTTCTTCTTGCCCTTCTGGGACCCCAATGATCCGTATGTTGTTTCTTCTGGCTTCATCCCGATTATCTCTTGTTGTCTGTTCGGTAATTGTGAGTCTTTTTTTCTATCTTCTAGTGTTGTGTAGAGAATCTTTTGGAACTCATCTTCGAGATCACTAATTCTTTCTTCAGTAGCTATTATTCTGTTATGATGGCCTTCCACTGTGTTTTTCATTTCATTTACCTCATTTTTAATGTCTGTCATTTCCATTTGCATTTTCCTCACTTCTTCTCTCATGTCCTCTTGTATTTTATTGATTTTGTATTCCATTGCTTCTTTGAATTCCTTATGCATCCTTAAAAAATTCTTTCTGAAATTCCTTATCAGAGAGGTTATACAACTCACTGGTATTGCTTGGCTCATCTGGACTAGTGACTTCACTCACAGAAATTGATCGAATTTTTGCGTTGCTTTACCATTATGACTATTGTAGGTTGCAAATGTGAGTTCTTGGGTGACTAGATAGTACAGTTAGTAGGTGTCTGGGCTGTTTGCAGAGTTTGGGTGGGTGGCAAGGATGTAGGAACAAAGGTTCACTGGTACCTCATGCAAGATAGGTAGTAAGAGGGATTGTGTGGACCCCGGGGCCGCGGTGGTTTTGACTTTTGGGATGTGGGTGTAGGGTTCTGGCCTGTTCCCTGGGGCTGACTGGGTCCAGGGAGACACAAGGATCACACACACACACCCTGTGGGGGAGATTGCAGATGTTCCCGGAAGCGCAGGGGCCCAAGGGGTCTGGGGTGAAACCAAGGCAGTTTGCCTTGGTTCCCGTTGATGGAAGTTCCGGCTCTTCCCTGGGGCTGTTTGGATCCGTGGAGACGCCAAAGGATCACACACACAGACCTGTGTGGGAGATTGCAGATGTTCCCAGAAGCGCAGGGCCCAAGGGGTCAGGGGGTGAAACCAAGGCAGTTTGCCTTGGTTCCCATTGAGGGAAGTTCAGGCTCTTCCCCTGGGGCTGATTGGGTCGGCGTAGATGGAGGGAAGCACACACACACCCACATAGGGTTTTTTTTAAATTTTATTTGATTAATTTATTTTGAAGGGCACTCAGAATTACCCCTCGCTCTGCATTCAGGAATTTATCCTGGAAGTGCTCAGGATACCAGATGTGATGCTAGGGATTAAACCTGTGTTGGCTGTGTGCAAGGCAAATGCTCTGCCCACTGTACTATCTCTCTGGCTCCACACCCACGCATCTAAATCAACATGTGCTTCTTCTGGGGCAAGGAGAGCTGGTGTTGTCATCTTTCAGTAGGTTTGTGGTGGGTATAATGATCAGGGCACAACAAAAAGGGATTATAGAAAATACTGTAATCAAATATTTTCATTTCAAGACATCTTAAGAAATTCTTTGATAAGACGGAGTACCTGCCATGGAGGCTAGAGGAGGGGAGGGGGGAGGGTATCGGGGACATTGGTGGTGGAAGGTGGGGCACGGTGGAGGGATGGGTGCTGGAACACTGTATGGCTTGAAACCCAAACATGAACATTTTTGTAATTGTCAAAAATAAATTTTAAAAAATGGTAAAAAAAGAAATTCTTTGATATGCTATGATCATAATGACTTTTGTATCCAGAATATTAGTGTCTAAAAACCAAGGCAAAATATAAAACATGTAAGAATGCTTTTCAGGAAGTTGAACAATGAATTAGGAATTTTAAATAAATTTAGTGGCACTCCATGAGTCACATCTGTCAGGTGGATATAAAATAAATTTCAATCTACAACTTCAAAAGGCTTATGAAAAAGCTGAATAAATGTCTCTTCATCTTATGGGATTTAACCACATATATTCAATTAAAGTATATTTTATTTCTAGGACTGTGACTGGATTTTAATATGTGCTAAGTTTACTTAGAGATATAATTTTCAAGGAGAACCTCTAGGAATTTCTAAGAATTTTCTGCCATAATGCATAGTAGTCTCATTCAAAAAATTAACAAAAATTATATTGCTCATTATTTTATAAATACTTTTAGCTTCTAGCAACAATCTAACAGGTTTATTAAAGTATTACACATTTACACAAGCTCAAATAGGAACTACTGTTAAATTTTTTATTAAAAATTACATTTTAATCTATTAATATAATTGAAGCTTTAAACAATAGAGTTACTTTGATTTTTTCCATTACCTATATGTATCTGTTTCAACTGAAACTTTTATTATAGCTTAAAAGTAATATATACTTAGCATAAAATTTTGACGAATAGATAAATACATATAAGAAAATTGAAGTTATACAAATATCTTACAGACATAAAGTAATTATAACTTAATTTTCCTATGATAGCTAAAAACAATTTTATATGTCCACATAAATATTTAACATATGCATAGGTCATAATTAATGCTTAGTTAGCTATAGTAGATTTAAAATCCAAAAATTAATAATTTTAAACAATTTATATTTTCCTAAACTTTCCCTCTCTGACCCCAACTCATGTTGACTTAATTCTATAATTTCCACCCAAAATAACAACAATGTTAGTTATATATGTTACCTTAAAATATCATAAATGTATATGTATTTGTATGGTGACATTTTATATTATTAATTTCTTGTCAATGCATCATTGGTTTATAATTATATGATATTTCAGATTATTCTAATATTCTCTATCATTGAACAATTTTTACCACTCTCATCACAAAACTGCAATGCTATCCCATCACCCCAAAAAATCCTTCTACTTATTTTCTCACTCACCTTCCTTTACTTTGGTAATCACCATAGTTTTCCCTACATCTATGAATTTGTTTGGGTGCTCTAGCAAGTTTGTTAGCTTTTGTAATTTGTATTCAACGTTGGTTCTTAAGTGTAAATAGTATAGCATATATAACTATTAGAACACATATATGTACTTTTTATATTCTTTTTTAGAAAGGGAGCACTTCTTAGTGATTGTCTCCTAACCAAGTCAGCAGTTCAATTAGTGGGATGCTGAAGGATGCAATAGTGAAATTCTGAGAACTACAGGTACATCCCTGTAATGCTCAGGAACCTCCAAGGTCTATTATGGTTAAGCATTACACAAGGCTGACAATTTGGAATTAGAAAGCACCTACAAAAAATAGGGGTGAAAAACTAGAGTTATTTTTAAGAGCTCACAGTGGATCATTATTTCTCTTGTTTGGATTGTCAGAATATCCTATATATTTTAATGACATATCTTAACAATGACCATTATGAATTTATAAAGACTTAGTAAAATATTATTTTATAAATAATTGTAGTTATAAGAAAGTGGCTGATTTTCTCAGAATTTCAACACCTCAGAATTATTCATTTAAAACAAAGAAATTCTCACTTGCACTTTCAATTACTCATGTACATCTGGGTGACATAATTGTCACAGCATTGTTGATTCTGTGAAGATTCATAGACTTTCACAGCAACTTTATCTATAGAACACACGTGCAAATTGCTATTTACATAGGTATCTAAAAAATGGGTTTTAACTACTCTAGAAATGTTTCACTGATATAAATATTTTCACTGATATAAACATTTTCACTGATATAAATGTTTTCTGGATAAGCTGACTTGATTATGGTAGTATATGATTGGAAAATAGAAAGAACTATCTGAACTCAGAATCCCCCATCTTGTACTTCCAACCAGGTCAGATAAACTGTAATTGTCCTAGGTAACTTGTGCCCTACCCACTTGTTACCTCTGTTGCTTAAAGTGAACATTCGAAGCTTGCCAAGAACCCAGTGTTCAAGAGCTGACATATTTCTATCCATAAACAGTCCTATTATATAATTAATTCTTTCATAGTTTATGAATTGAATGGAATGGTTTGAGGCTCTTTATTTTCCTGGGCAAGCAGGTGCCCTTGGGCTATCTCGCATGTGCCGGGACATATTGAGATGTTACTGGGGCCCGCTCGAGTAATCGATGATCTATGGGAAGTCAAGTGATCAAGTGATCAAGTGATAGTTTATGGAGAACATACATTGTACTCTTACACTAAACTAACTCTAGAGTGCCTTGGCTACCCTGAACCATACATGTTAACATTAACCTAATCATAACTCCTGTCATCTATTCCCAAAACAATGCACAACAGTTCACCAAGGTCATAAAGCAACAAATTCCAGCTGGAATAATAGCAGGGCCAATGACACTGATAGGCTTCCTGGGACACTCACACAAAACTGTAAACAGCTAGTTAGTAACAACAAATCTGGTTGAGATACCTTTGACATGGAGAATAAAAAAGTCGCGTGCAGCTTTCTACACCATAGGCATTTCTGATAAGGGTGGGGGAGGATGAGAAGTGGATTAGAAAAACTCATCCCTAGACTGCAAAAGAGGTAATAAGGAAGTAGATAGAACCCTTCTACACAGTGACTAAATACTGAAGCCCAAAAAATTCAACCAGTACACACTGAATCTGTAATCTCTCATGTAAGACTTTAGAGGTGCCATATTGAGAATGATTGATGAATTGAAAGAAATAAAGCACAAGATAAGCCTGAGAGCAGAAATGAGTAAACTGCAGTTTCCTGCATCTTTCTCTGAGATGCAGATTCAGATAAAAAGGATGGAAAACAATTAGACAGGCCAATGGGAGGCTGGGGGGCTGGGGTGAGGAATGAAGCTGGGACAGTCTTACTCATATCAGACCAAATAGTATTCAACCTGAAGCTAGAGGTATCACTGTATCACTGTATCACTGTCTTCCCGTTCATCATCGATTTGCTCGAGCGGGTCCCAGTAACATCTCCATATGTCCTGTCTCATGCTAGTAGAGCCCAAGGCATCTGCTTGCTCCAGGAACATAAAGAGCCTCAATCCATTCCGGAATGAGTCTATAATTGTTACTGGTATTTGGCATATATATCAAATACAACACGGGTAGCTTGCCAGGGTCTGCCGTGCAGGTAGCATACTCTTGTAGGCATCTCTAAGTCCAGCATTTATTGATGAACCGCGCGGCCGCAAGAAGCTGCGCGAGCCGGGCACTGATAGGCTGGTCTACTGGGTGGAGGTCTGACGAGAGAGAAGTCCGGATGTGGAAAATGGAGGCCCTCATGGAGTGGGGGTCATCTGGCTTGTTGCGAGGCTCTGCTGGGATGGTGGGCCAGGGCTAGAACCCACCATCCCTCCCGGGCGCCTCGTGAGCAGCTGGTCACAGGGAGAGCCAGTAGCAGCTCTGCCCCATGTCTGCGAGTCTCTGGACCGGCATACCTGAGCCGGATTTAAGAAAGACTGCTGCAGGGTGGAACTCGATGAGCCAGGCGCTGATAGGCTGGTCTGCTGGGTGGAGGTCTGACGAGAGAGAAGTCCGGAAGTGGAAAATGGAGGACCTCATGGAGTGGGGGGTCGTCTGGCTTGTTGCAAGGCTCTGCTGGGATGGTGGGCCAGGGCTAGAACACACCATCCCTCCTGGGCGCCTCGTGAGCAGCTGGTCACAGGGAGAGCCATTAGCAGCTCTGCCCCATGTCTGCGAGTCTCTGGACCAGCATTCCTGAGCCGGATTTAAGAAAGACTGCTGCAGGGTGGAACTTCGATGAGCCGGGCACTGATAGGCTGGTCTGCTGGGTGGAGGTATGACGAGAGAGAAGTCCGGATGTGGAAAATGGAGGACCTCATGGAGTTAGTACTTCTTGATATATTGTTCCCTTAACCAGTAAGTAGTTTCCAACCCTACCTCTAGCTGAGAGAGAGAGAGAGAGAGAGAGAGAGAGAAGCTAGAGGTAGGGTTGGAAGCTACTTACTGGTTAAGGGAACAATGTATCAAGAAGTACTAACTTTTTATACAGGCACCAAGTGTAGGATCAGCAAAGTTCATAAGGCTTTTGTTCACTTACCTAAAAGAAACATGAACGGAAACACAATAGTAGGGATGCTCTTCAACATGCCTCTTTCCCCACTATTTTTTCTTCATCCAGTCACACTTAATGTTATTTTGCTTGTTTCTTGGGTAGGCCACACCTGGTGTTACTCAGGGTTGACTCCTGACTTTGTGTTCAAGAATCTCTTGGCAGGCTCGGCAGACAATATTGAATGATAGGGGCTCAAACCCAGGTCAGTTGTTTGCAAGGCAAGTGCTGTACCTGTGTACTCTTTTCCAGCTCCATTTCTTTGGTTACTTTCCATTCATTTAATGTTTTTCTTTATATAACACATATTAGTGAAGTAATCTTATATTCAACTCTGTCTTTAGAATGCATTTAACATAGCACCCTCTAATTGTAGTTTTATCACTTGGTTGGTGATTTCAGGTTATTCTTGGTGACATGGTAATTGTTGATCACTATCACTATCACTATCCTCCCGTTGATCATCTATTTGCTAGAGCGGGCACCAGTAATATCTCCATATGTCCTGTCTCATGCTAGTAGAGCCCAAGGGCATCTATTTGCTCCAGGAACATAAAGAGTCTCAAACCATTATGTTAGGTCATGCGGCGGCCGGACGGTTCATCTATAAATGCTATATTTAGAGGTGACTACAGAGGTATGCCACCTGCATGGCAAGCCTGGCAAGCTGCCCTGTTTTATTTGATATGCCAAATACCAGTAACAATTATATTAGTTCAATTGTTGATATGTGAGGTTTATTTTATGTCATTATATCTTTTGTATTCTTCTTGTTTCATGGGTTTTTGTCTCCATTTGTTTACATATTCTTTTTTTCTTGAATGTTTTCCCTGGTAATTCTTTCCGTTTAGTCATTTTTTGCTCCTAAATTCCTAGAGATTCTGGTAGATACTGTAAATAGAGGTATAAAATATGATAGAGATAGTCTAAGATTTCTCTTACCAGAAGTAAAAAAATACAATATAGGAATTCTGAAAAAACATCTACTGGAGGAGGGATATCTTGTAAGTCAATGTTTGCCCTCCTTCAAATCTGCACACCTCCCATTACCTTCAGGTTTTTAACTAGTACCAGCGCTTAGCAAAGCCCAAAATTATTGCAGTTGTTGCTCCTGGAGGAGACAATTCATAATTCATACACTAAAGCAATTGTGTCATTTAGTTAGTACCCACCAGCAAGAACAGGAGGTAATACTTTAGAGTAGAGCAAATCTTCCTAGGTATTGGCCTGGAAAACAAGTAGTAGAATATAAGGGAAGATAAAATAAATTTGTTTAAATATTTACATCCTTTAATTTTATCATTCTGGAAAGGCCATCTGGAAATGATTCTTGAACTTGAAAATGTTCTATGGTTTGGTGAAAAATGAATTATAATACTGCAATATACTAGAGCTATCTTAATGTGGTGTTAAGAGAATTATCAAAATGTGCAGAAATATGAGACTATGAGAACTAGTTAATTATATTATGTAATAAAATTCAGCAACTGATAATATACTCCAGGAGGTCTGAGAATAGTCTCTAATCAATTAAAAAAAAACACTGGTGAGACTGTCTGTTCTTTGAAAATGAGAACAATAGATTTTTGTCCTTTGTGTCAATAGGGAAAATAAGTTTCTTTTCTTTTTTCTTTTTCCTTTTTTTGACTTTTTGGGACACTCCTAGCAATGCTCAGGGATTACCTCTGGCTCTGCACTCAGGAAATACTACTTGCAGTGCTTGGGGACTATATATTGGATGCCGGGAATTGAACCAGATATTCCTCATGCAAGACAAACACCCTACATACTGTGCTATCACTGCAGCCCTGAAAATGAGTTTCTATAATGGTAGCACCAAGTAATAGCAATCAGAGACAGTTGAATGCTGTAAAAACATTGTGCAGCCCAAGGAGAGTGTAATTAAGAGAGCCTAATAGTGCCAATTACTACATAGATTATGATGTGACAGTAACAGTATACATAGACCACCCTCCCACATCCCCCTCAGCTATGATGCATTAGTTTGAGAAATAAACGAGAGTTGTTTGTTGTAAAGAAGTATGACATAGGGTCATGAGAATAACTCAAGAGACATATGTATTGCATGTATAGGGTCTTATCCCTAGTACACAATCCTGGAGGCTCCCTTGCACTCCTGGAGTGGATCTCTTGGCCCCAAGCAGCACTGGTTATGAGCTGTGCTACATTATTGGCCTTAATTGATACTGCCCACCCCTAATTGATACTGTACACCCTACATAAGGCAGATATATCACAAAGCAAAAATCACTCACTGCCATGGGTGTCAGCCTCTGGAAAATAAATCCTACACCACCACCATAAGCATCTCGAATTAGCATTCTGTAATACGTTCCTTAAATATACTGTAGGTGTTCTCCAGAATAATGTGCAGTAAAAACCCAATTTTGAAGGAGACATCAGCATTTGGACCCATAAGTGCTATTTTAGCTGTCTGTCTGTCTTAACTGTCTGTCTTCCGTTCATCATCGATTTGCTCGAGCAGGCACCAGTAACATCTCCATATGACATGTCTCATGCAAGTAGAGCCCAAGGGCACCTGCTTGTTCCAGGAACATAAAGAGCCTCAAATCATTCCATCAGGTCATGGGAAGGAGGTCTATAATTGTTACTGGTATCTGGCATATCAAATACAACACGGGTAGCTTGCCAGGCTCTGCCGTGCTATTTTAGCACTCCAGATAAAGCACATTCCAACAATATGAGAATCTGTTAGGATGGTTACTTTTCAATCCCTATATATATATAATTAGAATGAAGACTTATAGAAACTAAAAGAATTCTCTCAGTAATTCTGATTTATACTGTGAGTAATTATCATAGAACTAGTGATATACCTAAACATTACTCATCTCTGAGTACCCTATTCAATAAAATAAATTAGAGGAATACTTCATTCTGAGAACTGAAAGTATAACCACCAAAATTAAAGACATTGGTCTCATTCCATTCCCCTTCAATTAAATGGTCTAGTCTCACAAAGAAATGAATCACGGTAGATGAAAGTGGTGAGTTTCAGCTGTTATACCAAATGAGAACTTTACTAGAACAGGATAAAACAGATTTGACATTTGGTACATAGTTATAACCCTTGTAAATGTGTTCTTTCCCTTCAGTAACTAAGAATAAAAAGCATTGTCCTTAAATGTAATGCAAGCAAAGGTGCATCATCACACTTTGCATAGGGTGGTGTTAATTCCTTGGCTCTCTGTCAGAGTAAAAACCCAGGAACCTTGACATGCTATTGAACAGCACACTACTCTCCGGCACTGGTATTATGTTAATCGTAACTGGAAAGCAGAAATTAGCAAATGTTCTTGACTCCTTAGGCAGACACTTGCATGGCAATGGACAAAAAATTCTTACAACCTGTATGACCTATGTTGTTGGATAGGTTTATAGATATTCAATACCTTGAATCATTTGCCTCTAAGTCACACAGTCTTCCCGTTCATCATCGATTTTCTTGAGCGGGCACCAGTAACATCTACATATGTCCTTTCTCATGCAAGTAGAGCCCAAGGGCACCTGCTTGCTCCAGGAACATAAAGAACCTCTAAGATAAAGACAAATTACTAGAACATACCATAAATAAAGTGAGAAAAAATAATGAAAGTAAAGTTAGAGTAGTAGGTTGGGGCCAACTCATATAATCATAAACCAAAGCAAGGTAATTTAGAAAGCAATCTAAAATCAATGTGGAAAGATTTATTGTAAAGTTTAAAGAAAGAAACATGGTGTGATGCATTTCACAAACATACCATAGTTATGTAGTTATTTAATTCATTGAAGTAAAATGAGTTATAAGGGAAATGAATAGAAGTAGGGAAAAATTAGTAGGTTATTCTTATCCTAGAGGTGAAATGATGGTTTCCTACATGAGGGTTACTTAAATATTTTTATTCATGTGCCAGAGATGGAGTGCAGTGGGTTGGATGATTGCCTTTCATGTGACTAACCTTGCACGTGACACCACATATACTCCCTCTAGCTCTACCATTTGCAGAGTACAGAGCCAGGAGAAAGTCCTTATGCAGAGCCAGGTGCAGAGCCAGGGGAAATCACTGAGCACAGAGCCAGGAAAAAGACCTGACTGTGAGTGTGGCCTAAAAACAAAAACAAAACTAGAAAATGATCCTTTCATGTCCAATATATTTGTTGTACTTGATCCTAGGTGTATAGACATATTATTTCTGAAAATTGAGCATTTACTGATAAATACTAAAATTAATTTTCCCACTTTATTTAAACACAATGGTTTACAAAGTTATTTATGACAATTTCTTATAGGCATTCAATATTCCAGCACCAACCCCACCTCCATTGTCATCTTTTATGCATCATTAACCATTTTCCCAACTAACCCTCAAGCCTGCCCCTGGGGCTGGTCCACAGTAATTTATTTTATATTGCTAGTTAATAATGAATGGTTAGTGGAACGATCAAAAAATATCATTAGAGACTCCCTCAATGCTTCTCTGTAACTGTACTTCCAACCCCCAACTCAGGTGTGTGATCCTCTGCACTGGCGGACCCAACCAGCCCCTGGCCTAAGGCCCAGGAATGTCCACACAGGGGGCCAAGAAGGTCCAGAGTGCACAGACCCGATGCTGAGTTTCCCTCACTTCATAAAGTCTCCCTCACTTTATGCCACCCTGGAACTGTGCTTCCACCCCCAACTCAGGTCTCACATCACAAAATTCAAAACCACACAGGCGCTTAGCATCTGCACGAAGTACTTAGTGTATATCTTACATGAAGTACCAGTGATTATAGGCTCTTACATTCCTTACCTCCCACAAAACTGAAAACAGCCTAGAAACCCCTAACTGTACTATCTAGTTACACAAGAACACAAAATTTGCAACCTGAAAAGGTCACAATAGTAAAGCAATACAGAACTCCACCATGCTCAGTGAATGAAGTCACTAGCCCACATGAACCAAGCAATAATGATGAGCTATATAACCTCTCTGATAAGGAATTTTGGAAGGAACTGTTAAGGATGCATAAGGAGCTCAAAGAAACAATGGAGCACAAAGTCAATAAAATTCAAGAGGACATGAAAGCAAAAATAAGAAAAATGCAAACCAAAATACAAGGAGAAATGACAAATACTAAAAATGTGGTAGGTGAAATGAAAAACACACTGGAAGGCCTCTGAACAGAAAACAACTGCAGAATAAATAAGTAGTGAGCTCCAAGACGAGGTACAGAACTCTCTAGAAAACAACAGAAGATGGAAAAAAGACTTATAATTAATAAACAAATAAGAGGTAATTGGGAAGAAGTCAAAAGGAAAAACATAAGGATCATTGGGATCCCAGAAGGGCTGGAAGAAAATCCTGATGATGAAGCAACTGTCAAAGTCATCATTGCTGAAAAGTTCCCAGAACTAAAGAGTGCTTGCTCCCAGATTCAGCAGGCCCAAAGGGTACCAGCTAAAAGAAATCCAAATAAGAATACTCCAAGACACATCCTAATTAGAATTACAAAAACCATAGAGAGAAACAATACTGAAAGCAACAAGATCAAAGGAAAGCACATACAAAGGAGCATCCCCAAGATTCACAGCAGACTTTTCTATGAAACACATGAGCCAAAAGACAACAGTGGGATTTCGTGAAGACTTAATGAAATGAAGACCTCACTAAAAATTCTTTACCCTACTAGGCTCATATTCAGATTTAAAGGAAAGATACACAACTTCGTGGATGAGCAACAACTCAAGAACTTCAGTTCTTTTAAAGTTGGTTTTGAGTACAAAACCAACTTTAAAAGGAGTGAAGGAGCTACTGTAAGATAAAACAAACCCGAAAAGTACAACAAGCCTGACCAGAAATGTGGCAATAAACCCCATGACAATAATCTCTCTCAATGTCAATGGACTAAATGCACCAATTAAAAGACATAGAATGGCAAAATGGATTTAAAAACTGAATCCAACATTCTACTGCCTACAAGAAACACATCTGAATAATCAGAGCCAACACGGACTCAAGTCAAAGGCTAGAAAACAATTCTCCATGCAAACAATTCCTCCAGAAATGCTGATGTGGCCATACTAGTATCTGAAAACATAGACTTCCAGGCTGAAAAAGGTTAGAAGGCACAGGGAAGGCCATTTCTTAATAATTAAGGTATATGTATATCAGAGCCCCACAAAGTAATGAGAATATAGCGCCCGCATGGCAGAGCCTGGCAAGCTGCCTGATGCATGTTCGATATGCCAAATCCAGTAACAGAAATGTTTCTTTTCCTGACCCTGAAAAAGCCCTTAATATGGCATCAGTAAGAAAGGCAAACAAGGAGTGCCTGATAAAATTTCATGGCCATCCAAGGCTGCCAAGAAGAAGAAGGACTAAAATGACTGTCTGTACTTTCAATGCACGTATGCTGGCATCGGAAGCATATATTGAGGATCTGATGGTGCAAGCAAAAAGATCAAGTACGACATCATTGGTCTGACTGAGGCGAGGAGGCATCAGTTGCATCATGCTGTATTTGACACCAGAGAAGAATTGTTCCTTGGAACATGCGACGAAAGAGGCGTCGGTGGCGTTGGTGTCCTTGTCAATACAAACATGGCCGTCAACATTGATTCATTTGAATGCCTAACAAACCGAATAGGACGATTACACTTGAAGAGATGTGGCCCACTGCCAGCAATTTCTATCTTGATTGTCTATGCACCAACATCCACATACAAAGAAGTTGACATTGAGAAATTCTACATGGAATTGGAGGAGTTCTATAAAAAAAGATCACACCTTCTACAAGATCATAGTCTGTGATTTTAATGCCAAGATAGGACCGAGAATATCGGCTGAAGAACTCCACATCGGGACCCATGGCCTAGAATGGAACGAACAGGGTGAGAGACTATCTGAGTTCATCATGTCCACCAAGACCATTCAAGGGAACTCACAGTTACAGAAGGCTGAAGCGAAACGTTGGACATGGGAATTTCCTGGCTGACAGTTCCACAATGAAATTGACCACATCATCTTCAATCGACGGTTTTGTCTGACCGATGTTGCTGTCATCCCCAAATTCCAAACAGGATCGGACCACCATCTCCTTCGTGCAAAAATTCTACTTCCCGCAACGGGAGAAAAGGCTGCAAAGTTTAAGAAGAGAACCCAGAACGACCACCAACTGGGAACTCTTTGGCACCATTGCAGCAACATGGGAAGATACCATCATTGATGACATTGATGAAGAATACAACCGACTGGTTCAGCACCTCCATGATTGTGCGAAGAATGCTGAGAGAAAGACACAAAATGACACTTGTCTTCAGAAACTCTTGAGCTCATTCGCCAACGTGGCAAGGCGCGAGCCTCAGGAGACCAAATGCTAACGTCCAAGCTTGCTAAACAGTGCAGAGAAGCGATAAAAGAAGACCTCAAAGAAAGAAGAGTAGAAATACTGGAAGATGCAGCAGAAGCTGGGAAAAGCATTCGCAATGCCCGCCTGTCCTTCGCCAACTATAAGACCAAGATGACTGCCCTCCGACGCCCTGATGGATCTATCACATCTTCCAGAAAGGCAATGGAGAAGATTATCCAGGACTTCTACTCAAATCTCTTTGATAGCCACATCCACCTGCCCACATACCAAATTCCACAGGATGGATATGTCATTCCCAACATTCTCCCTTCTGAAATCCGACATGCCATCTCGTCGGTAAAGAAGGGAACAGCACCAGGCCCAGACAAAGTCAGACCCGAACACCTGAAGAATCTGCCGTCGGTACTCATCAATACACTAGCTCGGCTCTTCACACGCTACCTGTCCGAATGCAAGGTGCCCTCCCAATGGAAAACCAGCAGGACAATTCTACTGTTCAAGAAGGGAGACATTCACGACATTGGCAACTATCGCCCCATCTGCCTGTTGTCTGTCATCTACAAGCTGTTTACACGAGTCATCCTAACAGGATTAGCAGAACACTAGATGAAGGACAACCATGCCAGCAAGCAGGCTTCCGGAAAGGATTCAGCAAAATCGACCACATCCACACAGTAACCAAGCTCATTGAGGTTTGTAGGGAGTACAAGATGCCACTCTGTCTCACGTTCATTGATTTACAGAAAGCCTTTGATTCTGTGGAGACTGAAGCAGTCATCAAAGCCCTAGCCAAACAGGGTGTTCAAACCCAATACATCAAGATCCTTCGTGAGCTGTATTACAGATTCACCACCAGGATCTCACCATTCTACAAAGAAGTGATCATTAATGTGAAAAGAGGGGTTCGACAGGGTGATACCATTTTACCAAAACTCTTCAGCGCCACCCTCGAGAACATCATGCAACAATTAGAATGGGAAGGAATGGGAGTGAAGATAGATGGTCGGCAACTACACCACCTCCGCTTCGCTGATGACATCGTTCTAATAACACCAAACATTAGCCAAGCGGCACAAATGCTGGCTGACTTCGACCGAGAATGTGGAAAGATAGGTCTACAGCTGAATCTAAAGAAACCTATGTTTATGAAGAAAGAACTAGTTCCAGAGGCCCCATTCACTCTCAATGGAACAAACATCTCTGAATGCAACAGTTATGTGTACCTAGGTCGAGAAATCAACATGAAGAACGACCTAAAACCTGAGCTGTGCAGGAGGAAGAGAGCAGCATGGAATGCCTTCAAAGGCATCGAAGAAATAGCTAAAAAGGACAAAGAACCTCTGGCTCCGGGCACATCTCTTTGACTCTACCGTTATCCCTGCATTAACATACACCTCAGAGACCTGGGCCCTACGAAAGCAGGATGAGAATGCTATTCGGGTCTCCCAGAGAGGAATCCAAAGAGCTATGCTTGGAGTATCACACCTCACTCAAGTGAGAGAAGGGAATCTGGAGTTCTGACCTCCGTCGCTATTCCAGAATCAGTGATGCTGTCTCGTTTGCCAAGGCATCAAAAATCAGATGGGCTGGACATGTAAAGTGATTTGGAGACAACCGCTGGACTAGAGCCATTACCGACTGGATCCCACGGGATGTCAAAAGATCACGTGGCCGCCCACCTACAAGATGTGCAGACTTCCTTGTCAAGACCCTGAAGGAACGGTTTGAGGCTCTTCATATTCCTGAATCAACCAGATGCCATTGGGCTACATTGGCACGTGATAGGGTCCAATGGAAATGTTACTGGCGCCCGCTAGAGCAAATCGATGAATAACGGGATTCAAGTGATCAAGCGATGTATATCAGGAAGAAACTACATTCCTAAACATAAGTGCACCCAACAAGGGGCCAGCAAAATACTTAAAACAAGTGCTAAGAGACATCAAAGACATTAACAGCAGCACAATAGTAGTTGGAGACTTCAACGCTGCTCTATCAACTATTAATATATCAACAAGACTGAAAGCAACCAAGGAAATACTGGCCCTGAAGGAAGAAAGAGGGAAAAGAAAGAGGGGCTGGTATATATATATATATATATATATATATATATATATATATATATATATATATATATATATATATATATATATATAGCGCTTTTCATCCCCCAAAAAAGGCGAATATGCATTTTTCTCCAGTGCACATGGAACATTCTCCAAGATAGATCACATGCTGAGCCACAAAACATACCTCAATAAAAATTTAAAAAATAGAAATTATGTCAACACTTTTTTTCTGACCATAAAGCACTGAGAATGGAGTTAACCAAACACAGAGTCAAACCAAACACCTGGAAACTGAATAGTCACTGCTTAACAACCAGTGGGTCATAGAAGAAATCAAATGGGAATCCAAAGATTCCCGGAAACAAATGAAATTGAAGATGAACTATAAGAACTTGGGGATACAGTGAAAGCAGTGTTAATAGGAAAATCCATAGTTTTGCAAGCATTCATATGGAAAGAAGAAAGGGCCAACATAAATAACCTGACTTCACAGATCAAAATCTTTGAAAAAGACCAACAAAAGGAGCCCAACCCAGGCAGAGAGAGAAAGAAACAATAAAACTGAGCAGAAATCAACAAGCTGGAACATAAGGAAAAAGAAAGAGAAAACCCAATTAAATAGAATCAGAAATGAAAAGAACATCATAACAGAAACCACAGAAATTCAAAAGATCATCAAGATTACTTTGAGAGACTGTATGCCACAAAACAAGAGAACTTAGAAGAAATAAAAAAAAATTCCTGAAGTCCTTTAGCCTCCCAAGGCTGAAACAAAAAGACCTGAAATACCTGAATAAGCCTATTACCATCAAGGAAATTGAAACAGTAATTAAAAGTCTGCTCAAACACAAAAGCCCAGGTCCAGATGGATTAACTAGTGAATTCTTCCAAACCTTTAAGGATAAGAAGAGAAAGGAACTCTCATCCATTGTTGGTGGGAATGTCGACTAATCCAGACTTTTTGGAAAACAATATGGATATTCCTCCAAATTCTAGATATTGAGCTCCCATTTGTCCAAGCAATACCGCTCATGGTAATATACCCTGGAGGCCCAAAAACTCAGAGCAGAAACACCATCTGCACTTCTATATTTATGGCAGTACTATTCACAATAGCCAGAATCTGGAAACAACTTGAATGCCCGAGAACAGAAAACTGGGTAAAGATACTATGGTACATCTTCAAAATTGAATACTATGCAGCTGTCAGGAAAAATGAAGCCATGCAATTTGCTTACAAATAGATGGACATGGATATCATGCTTAGTTAAATAAGTCAAAAGAAAAAGGACATATATAGAATGACTACATTTATCTGAGGGTTATAAATATATACCAATGTTCTACTAATTGTTGGAAATGGTGATACCAGCCTAGAACTAAGCATTGAATGTTTGCAAAGGGATTTATGTGATAACCCCTAAATGTATGTACGGCAAGTGATGATGTGTAAGAGGAGAGAGAGAGAGAGAGAGAGAGAGAGAGAGAGAGAGAGAGAGAGGAGGTGGGAAAAGTGCCTGCTATAGAGGCAGGCTGGAAGAGGGGTAGGGAATCAGGGAACATTGGTTGTGAAAAACGTGCACTGGTGTAGGGATGGGTGCTGCAACATTGTATGACTGAAACCCAACCATGAACAGCTTTGTAAACTGTTCATGGTTTACACCACTTTTTGGTGAACACCATTTTTTCTCATGGTGTTATAATAAAATAAAATAATAAAATACACATGTTATTAGAAAAAAAGCTAGTAGAAATTTTTTTGAAGATTGTTGTTTCTCACCATGGGAGCATTAAGCCCTTGTCTGAGTGTTTACAAAGCAGCTTTTGCAAATTAGCCTTCTCTGTTAATATTATTATTAGATGAGATTGGCCTTACATCCCAAACAATATGGTGTGACACTACTGTGATGTCAGAGTTGTAGAATTTGGACAGGTCACTCAAAAAAAATCCAGAATTTTTAACTGGGCCCCAGAGGTCTTAGCCAAGAATGGGTGACCAAGAAATTTTCACAGCTAATTGATCTCTTTCAAGATTTATTTTTGAGTTATCAAGCCACAATGTGTAAGAGAGGAGGAGGCAGAGAGAGAGAGAGAGAGAGAGAGAGAGAGGAGGAGGAGAAAAGTGCCAGTCATAGTGGCAAGTTGGGGGAGGGGGAAGGTAATGGGGACATTGGTGGTGGTAAATGTGCACTGGTGGAGGGATGGGTGTTGCAACATCATATGACTGAAACACAATCATGAACAGCTTTGTAAATGTCTATTTCATGGTGTTATAATAAAAAAATTTAAAGAAGCATAAATTGGTAGCCATTCAAAAAATGATTTATTTTCAAGTGTCTGGAAGGAGGATGGTATATGAGCTACATGGTGGTGTTGATGAGATATGGGCATGGTTGCCAGGTCTTCCAGAGGTATGTGGACATTGGGAGAGGTGGCCGTCCCTTATTCCAAGAAGACTTGGAGTTTTAGGCTACAAAGACCAATGTAATAGGAATTTCAGACAGAGTAGATTTTCAGTGGCTCTCAGTCCTTTGGTGATGGGGTCCGACTAGAGGCATGGTGCCAACTTTACATGTAGGAGAAGTTCCTAGGGCTTTGTTTGGGAAGCTGGCCCACCACCCTCCAAGACCATCCTGGCAATCTCTGTTGGGAATGGCATATGAGAAAATTTTGTGGTTAGTTGATCTCTTTTGAAAGTTACTTATGGGTCTCTGGAATAAGGTCAGTAAATGAGCTTATATGGTGGCAGCAGTGCTCAGACGTGGGCAGAGCTGCTGAGTCTTCTGGTAGTGTGGGAAGATTGGGGGAGATCCCCCACAATGGCAAATTATATTTAAACAAATTTTTCATCATTTATTTATTCATTTGAATCACAACAGAATACACAGGTACAAAGTTGTTCATGATTGAGTTTTAGTTATCTAATATTCCAACCCTCATCCCTTCACTAGAGCACATTTCCCTCCACCAATATCCCCAATTCCCCAACCACCATCAGCCTGCTTCTATGGAAATTTTCTTTCTGTTTCTCTCTGTCTCTCTGACTCTGTCTCTCTCTGTCTCTGTCTCTCATTGACTCTCTCTATGTCTCTATGTCTCTCTCTTTCTCTCTCTCCTTTTGGCATTATGGTTTGCAATACAGGTACTGAAATGTCATCATGCATATTGCTTTACTTTGAACACTCAGTTCTTGTCCAAAGTGATAATTTCTTTTATTATCATACTGGTCCCTTCTCTATCCTAACTGCCCTTAGCCTCCCACACACTTGTGGCAAGCTCCCAGCCATTAAAAAAATATGTGACCCCACATGGGATAGTAATAACAAATTAAAGATGATAGGTTCCAGACTAGGATAGCAGCAGGAGAAATGGAGAGAACAAATTATTTAGCACATATTATGGAATTAGAATTTTCAGGACTTACTGAGATAGTAGATGTAGTTGTGTTGTTATGAGAAATACATAAATCAGAGAAGTTATGTGAGAAATCATGCAACAAGAATTTGTATCACTTGCCTTCCTGTTGTTCATTGATTTGCTGGAGCAGGCACCAGTAACATCTCCATATGTTCTGTTGCGTGCTAGTGTAGCCGAATGGCATCTGCTCACTCCAGGAACACGAAGAGCCTCAAACCATTCCTTCAAATCATGGAAGTGAGGTCTATAATTGTTACTGGCATTTGGCATATCAAATATGACATGGGTAGCTTGCCAGGCTCTGCCGGAGGGTCAGATACTTGTACAAAAGGCTAAAAATATGTCAGTGTTAGAAAACATCTGATAATAAAGTAGCTTCTTGATGATATGGCTTCTTCATATAAATAAGTAGTATCAACTCAATAGAATTTCTATGAGAATTAAAAGAATTAATATCTAAAACACCAGAACAGAGGCTTGTAAAAACCAATAAATTCTACGTCTTTGTTGATGTGTATTATTACTGTCACTATCATTATTATTATTTTTATTATTTTATGTGATTATGACATATTTTGCTTGTCCTCATAGTTAGGAATTTATTTCATTGCTTACTTTTGTCAAGTAAAAAATGTTTATTTTGTTCTTTTTCCTTTATATTTTCTCCTTTATTTTACTAATTTAATTTTTTATTAGTTTTCTGTCTTTTAATGTGCTAATGTTTTCTCCATGAATTAACATTTTAACTCTGACACTAATTTTGCCTGGAATTAAATAGTACTCTAAGTAAAAAAAAAATAATTATTTACAATATTTGTTTTGTATAACATCTTTTTTTGTATTCATTTGTTATTGATATTCTGTGGTTGACACTACTCTGAATATTGATATGCACATAATTCCTGAGCTCAAGGGCCTTGGCTTGGTGCAAAGTCAAATATATTCATTTCCAAGGTGAAAGTATTAAAGAAACAATCTTACCACAATGATTATGTAAAGTTTTATATAAAAGTCAGAGATGGCCTAATTGTCCCCTCCCCAATAAAGAAACAAATGACTAGTTTATATCCTAAATTTCCTAACTCAGTAGTAACTGGTAGCCATTGGTTCTCTGAAAAAAAAAATCCTTTTTGTGTATCAATACAACAGATCAATTTGACAAACCCCTTTTGGTACTAGAGAAGAAAACTTCAGAACAGATTCTCTCTCCCTCTAACTCCTAAAAGTGGTAAAGTATTCATAACTTTGCTTTACTGATGTAAAGTGACAAATAATGACCTTCCTTTAGGAAGCAGTTTGACTATGTCTCATGTTAGTTTAAAATGGAAAGTTGAGAGATTGGAGTAATAATAGATAATAGGGCATTTGCCTTGCATGAAGCTGATGGGATTTGATTTCTGGAATCCTGGGTGGTTCCCCAAGCATCTCTAGCAGTGATCCCTGAACACAGAACCAGGAGAAAGCCCTGAGCACTACTGAGTGTGGTCTGAAAATGAACAGTAACAGGATAGAGAAACAGTCCAGACAGGTGCTTGTCCTGGATGTGACTGACCCTGGTTCAATTCCCTACACCACATATGAACCCTTGAGAACCAACAGGGATCCCTTAGTGCAGAGGAGTTAACCCTGAACACATCTGAGTGTGGCTTAGCCCCAAAACAAAGTTGTTAAAAGACAAAAATGGAAAGGTGTTTTCTATATCTGAAATAGCTGTCACATTTCCTCTAATTCAATTCTTTTCAAATAGCACCCTTGATAGTTAATCCCTAATAATGACAATAAACAAATCATAAAGAAAATTCTCTGCTGTTATTTCTAAACTTTAGACCTTTAGAACTTTATATAACCCCAATATATATTTGTCAAAGACTCAAATAAAAATTCTTCTAAATAAGAGGGGAGATAAAAATTAAAGACCAGAACTGTGGATAATCACCAGTAGATAATACAAAATTGGCTGTTTGGGGTTCATTAAAAAATAATCCTTGAATGTTAATGAATTATTTCTGTGCACTAAACCCCAAATAACCACTTTTAGTAAATACTTTGAGCCACTTTAAGAATAAAGCATAAAAAGATGAAGCTCAGCAGGGTCAGATCTAAGATCTATGCTTTGAATCAAAACTTATCTCACTGACTCCGGCCATGGTTCAGACAGCATCTAGAAATCTCCAAGGAGACCAACAAACTGCAGACATGAAACCGGCCCATCCCGCAGCTACAGGCTGAAAATGGGGCAATCGGGAGGGCAGACAGGCTTGACACCCGCCCCTCTCAACAAAGCCCCAACAGCCAGAGACCACCACTAGCAACACAGCTATTTCCCAGGCTGGATTCAACTCTTCCAAAGAGCCTCATTCATGAGAAAAGCTATTTTTCAAACTCAGGTATGCGGGTAGTCTGCGTCTGATTTTTGTAGACTTTCTTGGAGCCAGGATTCGGTGTCCCTCCCTCAAGTCCCGCCCTCCAGAAGGTCACATGGCCTCACCCAGAACTCCTCCAGGTGCCATTGCAACCTCACTCTGGCCCTGGGTCAGACACACATCTAGAAATCTCCATGGAGACCAACAAACTGCAGGCATGCAGTTGACCTGTGGCCACGGGCAGGTGAATTCTCAAAAGAAGAAAACCAAAACAGTGTGTAGGCACAATTTTTACTCCGTAAGAACATAGCAAAGCGTGTAGACACAATTTCTACTCTATAAGAACATAGCAAAGTGTGTAGGCACAATATCTACTCTGTAAGAACATAGCAGTAGTTTCTTATACAGGGGGATCAGATGGTCCAATGGGTCCAAGGTGAGATTTAATAATACCTATCAACTTTCTACTAAGAATATGTTTTTGACTATATTTTGCAAATCAACTCTAACAAAGCAATATCACTGTATCACTGTCTTCCCGTTCATCATTGATTTGCTTGAGCGGGCCCCAGTAACATCTCCATATGTCCTGTCTCATGTTAGTAGAGCCCAAGGGCATCTGCTTGCTCCAGGAACATAAAGAGCCTCAATCCATTCTGGAATGAGGTCTATAACTGTTACTGGTATTTGGTATATCAAATACAACAATCAATAGAACAAAGCAATACAAGTTAGATTATTCAGAATAGGCTCAGATAGGCCCAAACAGTAGTTACGAAAACCTGAAATAATGGTATGTAACAATCCAGGAAAAGCTTATGACTTTATCAATGCCATTGCTATGTATAAGTTGCAATAATCGATACAATTAGTACCAGCTAGGAGCGCAGCATGGGGATGGGGGAAGGGTAAGAAAGGAAGGACTTTGGTGGGGGGGCCATACTGGTGATGGGACTGGTGCTAAATTATGAACGCTTGTACCAACTGTACTGTTGCAGTACACTGTTGCCCAGAGCCTTTGCATCTTGCCTGGAGTTACGTCCTGCAGGCCACTTTATAGATAAGGGGCAGGAAACAGTTTGGATCTGTGACCTTATGTGGCAGTATATCTTACCATGTTAGCTGGTATAAATATTTTCTCTCATGGTACCACAATCATCATGGGACTAGATAGATCTTACCAGTATATTTATCTGACCACCTTGGATCTCTAAGTAATTAGACCAGAGAGAAATGCTGTTTGCCTCCAAGCAAGCACACTGTGGCTCTCTAATAAGTTTAAAGGCTAATATACAAAATAACTATGAAGTAAAGATGAGAATCTTGTGAAGGCTTGGAGAAATATATACCTTTCTGTAGAATATCCATGGGTACAGGTCATGCCTTTGTATCCTGAGAATACAGTTTATCTCAGATGACCTTCCCCCATCTATAAAGGGCCTGCAGCCTTGGTTAGGGCAATATTAACATTTCAATAGAACTAGGTGAGGTCCTTCAAGAAGTTACCTGAGGGAATTGACCCTAACTGCTTTCTGTTGATGTGGGCTGGTCTGGGATGAAGTTATAAAAACTGTAGCCTGCTTTCTTCTGCACCTTTTTACCTTTTTCTCCTCTTCTTCCTCCTCACTCTCTGCCTCTACTCTTCTTCTCTCTGTTCTCTTTCCTGATGGGCCTTGGCACATGGTAGCAGCCATCTTGGCCTAGGATTCTAAACCTACATGTGGCCAGGGCCCAGCTAGGAAACTAAAGTCTGGGGTTTTCCTGTTACTAGATTGTATACCAGAACAAGTGTGAGTAAAGCCTTTTTGAAACTGCTGGATTCACAAGTCTTTCTCTGTCTGCTGGCCACCAATCCTCTGGGGCAGAAGGGGATCCTCTGACCCTGCTTCCAGATTTTGTCAGGGCGGGTCCCTGACAAGTAGAGGTTCCACCGAGATCTCCTGTTCTGCTCCCAGATTCGGTCAGGGAGTCCAACACTCTCTTACACTATACTATGAAAAACTTTGTACTTTATACATCATAGTGTTCAAATAAAGGGAAATAAAAAATTTTTAAATATTTTTCTCACAAATGCAGCATTGTTTGGAGTGTCTTGGCAGCACAAGTTAGGTAAAAAAAATTTCTTGTTAGTTTTAGCTGATGATACATTAGCTCGGTATATTTCAACCACCTGGTGTAGTCAAGTTTTTAAAGTTAATATAATCTTTTTTTTATACAAAGGCCTTTCAAAATTGCGAATAGATTAATTAAAATATAGTAAAGGACAACTAGTAGAATGAAAATATAACATAAACTTGCAGGTCTTCTGAATGACCTTTATAGTCTGGAAAAATACATGAAACCTATATTTAACAAATTAAAGACTAACCATATAGAAGGAGGACTACACTTATTTTATGTGGCTCAAAGTATATGTATAATTATCTCAAAATAATTAGCTATAACAGTATTTATAAGAAAGAAATTTCTATTACGGGGTGGAATTTGCCTATTTTTTCCTAAATTTTATTTAAACAACATGGTTTACCAAGTTGCTCATAATACAGTTGTGGTATTTTGATGTCCCAACACTAGTCCTACCACCTGAGTCACCTTCCCTCCACCATTGTCCCCATTTTCCCAACCACTCCCCAAGCCTGCCCTTTTAGCAGGCACACAATGATTTATTTTATATTACTTGCTACATCTAAGTAGATAAAGGGCTTATCAAAAAATACTTCAGTAAAAAATTTGTGAAAATTGTTATATCTTACCATAGTGTTGTTAAGTCTTTATCTGAGGATTTACTAAACAATTTCTATTTGAGTTCTCAGTGTTATTGTTTTTGTTAGCTGAATTTGGTTGGCTTCTGTTACTTTCTAATCTAATTTGATATTCTCCTACTGGAATTTCAGTACTATGGAATTTAGAGGTTTAGAAACTTCAAGATGTAGAACTATGATGAGTCTGCAGATTCTTACTGAATCTGTGAAGTTAGGCTGAAAGTCATTGCCATTGTGGCATTAGAGGTGTGTGGATGTGGTTTCCAGGTCTTTGGCAGGGCTGGTACATGAGCCACCACCTTCACAAGGGTGCCCAAGAGTTTTAGTGGGGCAAGGGGACATTGTGTTCATGAATTTCAACTGACTGACTTGCATCTCCTAAGAGATTTAGGTTGTGAATCTGAAGAGCAGGTTGATGGGTGAATCTACATGATGGAGGCCATCTTCCAGTTTTCTATTATCAGTAGTGTTTAAGAGAAGGTTAGACGAATATTTCTTTAAACATTATTTGAAGTTGAACATAATGTTCACTGTCTCTTCTGTTTCTATGATTATATGAGTCTTGATTTTAAGTTTTTATATGGCAATGTATTTTCATAATATAAAGATACCAAGTTTATACAGCCAACACAGAGAAGAACAGTGGATTAAGATTTATGCCTGGGTAATTTTTCCTTGGAATCTCAGGGGCATTTAAGTTTTTATGAATTCTAAATAATTTGCAAAAAAAAAAGAAAGAAAGAAAATACAAATTACTGAGAGGAGGGGGGGGAAAATTATACATTTTTGGTAACTAAGTTAGCAAAACTTCAAACACCATAACCTTAAAAATATAGATATTATTATGATACAGGAATAACTCATTTATTTCTCATTTACTATATAAGTACATAAAAGTACCTTGCAATTTTATTGCTCAAAGTTATTTATTTAATTTATAAATGAGTTTATATTCTTTTTATAAAACCGTTTTAAAGAGTATTTTAAATACTTTTTAAAGGGTATGACTAAAATATAATTTTGAAATGTTTAATGTTTTAAAGGAAAATATATTTGTCTGTTCCTATTAATGAACCAAAAATTAAAAATGTAATCTCTAATTTAAGAGGTAAGAGGTTTTTTTTCAATTCTACGCTCCTGGTCTGTTACCATAGAACTGTTTATGTAAATTAGTCTGATGGAAAAATTCTCATTATAATTATATATAAGGAAAGTCAAATATTTAACATTTTCCCTTAGGAAAATATTCAGATAGCAATTTAATCTTGCATCAAAAAGAACAAACACACCACATAATTTTGGTAGAGGTAATCATTCCAGTCCTTTTCAGGTTTTAGTCAGTCTATGAAAATAGTAATAATGTTATTGCAAAGTCATGAAACAGAAATAAATGGGCTAACTTTAATTTGGTCTATGGCTTTTATAAATATTCTCAGTTCTCTCTTTTTTAATTGAATCATAAATATTCTCAGTTCTCTTTCTTTTTTAATTGAATCATGGTGAGAAACACAGCTACAAAGTTGTTCTTGATTGGGTTTTAGTCAAGAAAATCAGTGTTTTTCGCTTTTTAAATCCTGCATTTTGAGAACTGCTGCTGCCAAAGAACCAGGGACAGAGGCACAGGACTGAGCTGCTTCCGGTTCAACTTGTACTAGGCTAATGAGGTGATCTGGAAGGGGGCAGGTTCTGTTCCTTGCCTGCCCCCCCCCCCCCCAACAGACTCTCAGAGGCGGGAAACCTCATGCATCAAAACCGTCACTACTTTCAAGGTCCGGACTCCACAGCCAGGCAGAGCGACATCTCTCCCCCATGACGCAGGGCACTCTGCGCGCACGTGTTATTTTAAAACCTAGTGTATTCATCTAACAGGTATTCCATCACGTTTTATAGAAACGAAATATGTGGGCACGATGTGTGGTCTGAGGGACCACCTCAGTAATTTCCTGAACAGTGGACTCAAATGGCACAACGGAGATTTGAGGATCTCCACTGACTTTTGTCTAACACCAGGTTCATTGACCAAATTTAGAGAAGTAGCTCCAACAAGCAATATAGAATAGATTGTTCAGTATATGGATAGGAAAAGCTCAAATAGACACTGTGATATATGTGAAATAAGTGTTGTCCGTAGCTGTAGTGGTGGTGTGTCTGGGATTGTCAGTAGAAAACCACAGTGTTCTGGAAACCCAGAAAGTGAATCCAAGAACAGAAACTGGCCAGACTCCCATACATCAACCTAGACAAAAGGTGTGACTTTATAATTACTGTTCCCTTATATGAGCTGTAAGGATCAACACAATTGATGCTGGCTAAGTGAGCAGGTATCCGGAGGGGCATGGAAGGTGGGAGGGAAATGCGGGTCTCTGGGTGGGGGGGGGGGGGGGGGGGCACACTGGTGGTGGGATTGGTGCTGAACGATGAATCTTTCTAGCAACTGTATTGTGATTATTTTTTTTTAAATCCTGCATTTTACTTCACTTGTATCACTTGTCTTCCCGTTGTTCATTGATTTGCTTGAGCGGGCACCAGTAACATCTCCATACATCCTGCCGTGTGCTAGTATAGCCCAAGGGCATCTGCTAGCTTGAGGAACATGAAGAGCCTCAAACCATTCGTTCAGGTCATGAGAATGAGGTCTATAATTGATACTGGTTTTTTTGGCATATCAAATATGGCATGGGTAGCTTGCCAGGCTCTGCTGTGCTTTTTGGTAACTATATCTTATAATGAAATGGTTATGCTCAAAATAGAAATAAAAATACCCAAAATTAGTAATGAAAACCTACATAAGGCTGGAGTTAGTGCAGTGGGAGGGCACTGGCCCTGCAGAGACCTGGGTTTGATCCCCAGAAATCCATAGGGTCGCCTGAGGCCCACCAAGAGTGATCCCTGAGCACAGAGGCAGGAATAACCCGAGGTCCCCAGGTGTGGCCCCAAAACAAAAAAAAAAAAAAAAAATCCCCCACAAAAGCCAAAAACTTACAGAAACAGCAGAAATGACTCAAAGAGGTTGGAAGATAAAGAATTTCTCAGCAAAAAAGATGGAAAAAAAACAGATAAAAAGTGGAAGGGAAAACTGTGAGTGAAAATTTTGAAGGTTCAGGATCTAAATAAGAGTTCCAGAGAGAGCACATAAAAGAGGATATTTAAAAAATAAGGAAAATTGGGGCTGGAGCAACAGCACAGTCGGGAGGGCATTTGCCCTGCATGTGGCTGACCCAGGTTTGATCCCAGCATCCCATATGGTCCCTGAGCACCACCAGGAGTAATTTCTGTGTGCAGAGCCAGGAAGAACCCTGAGCAACTCAAAATACAATGAATGAATGAATGAATGAATGAGTGAGGAATGAATGCATGAGTGAATGAGTGTGAATGAATGATAAATAGATTATTAAATAAATAAATAAATAGATAGATAGATAAATATATAAATAAAAATAGTGACTTTTTTAAGTTAGAATAGAATTTCTTGATTTTTAACTGAAGGCCACCAAACACTTTCTGTAAAGGAGTTCAGCTATTTTAAGCTTCACAGACACTACATAGACTGTCAGAATTCAACATGGCTGTGAAAAAAAAATAATTATGCAAATGAGTAAGGGTGGCTATAGTCAATAAAGTTTTATTTAGAAGAACAGCGGCAGGGGTGGGAGGGAATTCCTGAGGTCATGCTGTGTGTGCAGACACTCCATTATTGGTAACACATGGTTCCCTAAGCACTGGTCTGGGAGAAGCCCCCTAGCAAGGCAGGCTGTGGCCTAACAAAAAAAAAAGACAAAAAGCCCCACCCAACAGAATGGAAGCAGTCAGCAAGACTTCATCGTAACCATGAGAAATGAAGAAAAGGGGAGTCAGATGTGATCTCCTGGGTTTAATCGGGGCACCCCTTATGGTTCCCTGAGTCCCGTCTGGGTGATTCCTGAGTGCAGGAAAGAGCAGAAAAAAGAGGAAGAAAGCTGCAGAGAGATTACAAAGAAAGGGGGCCGAGAGATAGCAGAGCTGGTAGGGCGTTTGCCTTGCACATGGTTAACCTGGGTTCAATCCCCAGCATCTCATAGGGTCCCCAAGCACTGCCAGGAATAATTCCTGAGTGCAGAGCCAGGAGGAACCCCTGAGTATTTTACTTACCCAGAAAAAATCAAAAGATTTGGGTACACTGGGTCCCAAATGACTCATTGTAGCAACTAGCCATAATTAAATTGTCCCATCTAAGTAGACACTCTATTGATAGGTAGACACTGGAATGATGTATGCATTTTCAGTATAATAAACAATATTTTAAATCATGGAACCTTAATAAAAATAAATAAATATATTACTACTTCTTCAAAATGAACATAATCTCTACTTTGACAAATATTCGATGTCTGTATATTTTATTAGATTTGACCTATCTCCCTCATACATATGCTTGTTAACTTTTCTCCTACTGTAATTGGATTACTAACCATGAGTCCAACTACACATATGTATAGATGTTAGAACATCTGTATAATATATAACCTGTACCTTATGTTATTTCACTAACCAGCTCTGTGCAAACACTGCAGGATTGTGGATGGTTCTATATTTCATGCCTCTGTATGAAAGTGAATCTTAAGATCTAACATGTATGTCTTCCTAATTGAGATGTACAATAATCCTGCACTCCAAAAGGTTAATAAAAGCATCATAGATTGTGGAGAGTCTTCAGAGAATCCCCATATAAAATTTATTCACTTCTACAAAACTAGAGTTTCAATGTTATATTTTGCCTCTCAAAATCACTTTTTATCTTTCTCCCTGAATGGCTTCACTTGTATTTTCAGGCAGAATGACACCATGTGCAAGTAGAATGGGAAGTTCTAAGAAAAAATTTAGTTCTTATGTTAGCATTTCTCCCACACTAAGTATATTGTATGAGGAATTCTGTCTCTATGTTCTACTCACAAATAAAGGGGATCTTGCTAGGTGACAAAGCTTCCCTGAGAATTAGGAGCAGAGTTGTTAATAAGCAAAATGCACATATAAAGAATATCTGTATGGAGAATAACCATTTGCCAACATAGTTTCTCACACTATGCCTTCCAATGGACACAAGTAAACTATAGATCCTTTAAAGCCAACCAATTCACTTAGGTCTATTTTTATAGCAGTACAACCTTAATGAATATGTCCTTTTTGGGCAACACTTATCTCACCACAAGTGTTAGTTAACACAGGTGAAGACTTCTAAGCTCCCATTATATCCCTTCCCTTCAAATACTAGGAAAATTAGACTTTCCCACTTCTTTCAGTTAAAAAATCACAGAATACTCAGGCCAATAAATATAAGCATGTCACTTTCAGACTAAAATATCCATTTGCTAATGTTTCACACTCTATTTCTTCTCTGTCCAAACATTGGAACTTTGCATGTTTTAGAAATTTTAACTGCAATATGGTTTGACTTCTGTTAACTGCAAGGGACTATGGGCAGAACCGTATGCTTTCAGCAATAGTAAGGATAAAATGTCCAGTACATATGTGTGTAGAGGGTTACTGAAGTTTTTTGTTTTTAGAGGGCAAGGGACATGAATGCCAGGACCAAACCCAAGAGTCTTACATGTACCAGGCCAAAAAGAAATTCATTCAAGTTTCAAGGCAGTTGTTTCTATGGATCACTAGATCACTAGAACACTAGACATCCCGTTGTTCATCGATTTCCATTTGACCCTATCACGTGCCAGTGTAGCCCAATGGCATCTGGTTGTTTCAGGAATACGAAGAGCCTCAAACCGTTCAGTAATGGCCTTGACAAAGAAGTCTGACCATCTTGTAGGTGGGCGGCCACCTGATCCTTTGACATCCGTTGGGATACAGTCGGTAACAGCTCTAGTCCAGCGGTCGTCTCCAAATCGCATTACATGTCCAGCCTGTCTGATTTTCGATGCCTTGGCAAATGAGACAGCATCCCTGACTCTGGAACAGTCATGGAGGTCGGGGCTCGGATTCCTTCTCTCTCTTGAGTGAAGCGTGATATTCCACGCATAGCTCCTTCGATTCCTCTTTGGAAGACCCAAATAGCATTCACATCCTGCTTTCATACGGCCCAGGTCTCTGAGGCATATGTTAATGCAGGGAGCACAGTGGAGTCAAAGAGATGTGTGAGAGCTGGAGGTTCTTTGTCTTTTTCGCTATTTCTTCAATGCCTTTGAAGGTATTCCATGCTACTCTCTTCCTCCTGCGCAGCTCAGGTTTTAGGTCATTCATCATGTTGACTTCTTGACCTAGGTACACATAACTGCTGCATTCAGAGATGTTTGTTCCATTGAGAGTGAATGGGACCTCTGGAACTAGCTCATTTTTCATGAACATAGTTTTGTTAGGATTCAGCTGTAGACCTATCTTTCCACATTCTTGGTCGAAGTCAGCCAGCATTTGTGCCGCTTGGCTAATGTCTGGTGTTATTAGAACGATGTCATCAGCGAAGCAGAGGTGGTGTAGTTGCCGACCGTCTATTTTCACTCCCATTCCTTCCCATTCTAATTGTCTAATGATGTTCTCGAGAGTGGCCCTGAAGAGTTTTGGTATCACCAAAACACCAAATGGTATCACCCTACCAAGCCTCTCTTTTGACATCAATGATCACTTCCTTGTAGAATGGTGAGATCCTGGTGGTAAATCCGTAATACAGCTCACAAAGGATTTTTATGTATTGGATTTGAATAACCCTGTTTGGCTAGGGCTTCGATAACCGCTTTAGTCTCAACAGAATCAAAGGCTTTCTTTAAATCAATGAATGTGAGACAGAGTGGCATCTTGAACTCCCTACAAACCTCAATGTCCTTGGTTACCGTGGTGGATATGGTCAATTGTGCTGAATCCCTTTCAAAGCCAGCTTGCTCGCATGGTTGTCCTTCATTTAATCTGCCAATCCTGTTCAGGATGACTCATGTAAACAGCTTGTAGATGACAGACAACAGGCAGATGGGGCAATAGTTGCCAATGTTGTGAATGTCTCCCTTCTTGAACAGTAGAACTGTCCTGCTGGTTTTCCATTGGGAGGGCACCTTGCATTCGGACAGGTAGCGTGTGAAGAGCAGAGCTAGTGTATTGATGAGTACCTACGGCAGATTCTTCAGGTGTTCGGGTCTGACTTTGTCTGGGCCTGATGCTGTTCCCTTCTTTACCAACGAAATGGCATGTCAGATTTCAGAAGGGAGAACGTTGGGAACGACATAACCATCCTGCGGTATTTGGTATGTGGGCAGGTGGACATGGCTATCAAAGAGATCTGAGTAGAAGTCCTGGATAATCTTCTCCATTGCCTTTCTGGAAGATGTGATAGATCATTGAGGGTGTCGGAGGGCAGTCGTCTTGGTCTTATAGTTGGTGAAGGACAGGCAGGAGTTGCAAATGCTTTTCCTGGCTTCTGCTGCATCTTCCAGTATTTCTGCTTTTCTCTCTTTGAGGTCTTCCTTTATCACTTCTCTGCAGTGCTTTGCGAGCTTGGAGATTAGCATTTGGTTGCCTGAGGCTTGCTCCTTGCCACGTGGCAAATGAGCTCGAGAGATTTTGAAGACAGGCGTCCTTTTGTGTCTTTCTCTTTCTCAGCATTCTTTGCACTATCATGGAGGCCAGTCGGTTGTATTCTTCATCGATGCGCCAATGATGATATCTTCCCATGTTGCCACAATGGTGCCAAAGAGTTCCCAATTGGTGGTCGTTCTGGGAGTTCTCTTCTTAAACTTTGCAGCCTTTTCTCCCCATTGCATAAAGTAGAATTTTGTACAAAGGAGACGGTGGTTCGATCCTGTTTGAAATTTTGGGACTACAGCAACATCGGTCAGGCAAAACCTTCGATTGAAGATGATGTGGTCAATTTCATGTGGAACTGTCCACCAGGAGATTCACTGTCCAACATTTCAATTCAGCCTTCTGGAACTGTGAGTTCCCATGAGTGGTCTTGGTGGACATGATGAACTCAGTTTTGCACCCTGTTCATTCCATTCTAGGCCATGGGTTCCAATGTGGAGTTCTTCAGCCAGTCTTCTCGGTCCTATCTTGGCATTAAAATCACCAACTATGATCTTGTAGAAGGTGTGATCTTTTTATAGAACTCCTCCAATCCCATGTAGAATTTCTCAATTTCATCTTCTTTGTATGTGGATGTTGGTGTGTAGACAACAAAGATAGAAATTGCTAGAAGTGGGCCACATCTCTCAAGTGTAATCATCCTATCCGGTTTGTTAGGCATTCAAATGAATCAATGTTCTTAGCCACGTTTGTGTTGACAAGGACACCGACACCACCGACGCCTCTTTCGTCGCATGTTCCAAGGAAGAGTTCTTCTCTGGTGTCAAAAATGGCATGATATGATTGACACCTCCTTGTCTCAGTCAGACCAATGATGTCATACTTGATCTTTTGTGCTTGCACCATCAGGTCCTCAATATATGCTTCCAATGCCAGTGTACGTGCATTGAAATTACAGACAGTCATTTTAGTCCTTCTTCGCTTTGGCAGGTACTCCCTGTTCGTCCTTCTTAGTGCTGCTGTATTAAGGATTCTTTCAGGGTCGGGAAGATATACATTTTTATTATTGGTTTTGGCATATTGAATATGCATCGAACAGCTTGCCAGGCTCACCGTATGGATGGTATATTCTCAGTAGCTTGCAGGGTTCTCTGAGAGTAAATCCACACTGATTTACTTCCACATCCCTCTTTCTATGGAACATTATATAAATAAATATGAATATATAAATACATATAAATATAAATCTATAAATATAAATCAATATAAATATATATTGATTAGCCCACCTGCTCAAAATTTTAACAATTTGGAGTAGGATATTACTAGGTACAAACATTAAATAACTATTTTTTTCCTTTTTTCTTCTAGTTCAGCATTTAGGGATCACTCTTAGCTGGTCTTGTAGGACTATATGATGTGCTATGGCTCAAACTTGGGTCAACTACAAGCAGGTGAATATCTTGCCTTCTGTACTATCATAATTTTGTTCACAATTCTATTTCTTTTGTGAAATAAAATAGTTTTATTTAAATAAACTTAAGGGGGTGTAGTGATGACATAGTGGATAGGGTGTTTTCCTTGCACACAGCAGACCAGGGTTCGATCCCCAGCATCCTATATAGTCCCCGAGCTCTGCCAGGAGTAATTTCTGAGCTAAGAGCCAAGAATAACCCCTGAGCATCACCGGCTGTGACCCAAAAAAACCAATGAATGAATGAATGAATGAATGAATGAATGAATGAATGTGAATACATAGAGTGTCAAAAGAAAAAAATTCAGGAGAGAACATAGTTTTCTCCAACCTGGAAAAATGCTGGCTTGCTCACAATTCTTACTGACTTTCAATTGCACTTTAAGTGAAATATAAATTTTCTTTCATGGTCCAAAGGCTCCTATTATTGGTCTTGGCCTCTCCTTCTAACTTACTTTCTGGCATTTTGTTTCCACTCTTATCCTTCATATTCTTTGGTCTTTGTTTTATTTTACTTTAGTTTTTTTTCTCCCCCATACCTGGCTGTGCTCAGAGTTACTCTTGACAGGGCTCATGGGACCACATAGGGTGCCAGGGATCAAACCACAGTTCACTGTGCACGGCAAATGCCTTTCTTACCTGCTCTACTTATCCCTCTTACCTTTCTTATCTCTGTTTCCTAGCTTTCAAAAAGGGCTTTGCTATAGGATGTTTTCAAAACGCATTTGAAACAGTCTCTTCCAACTTTTTAGCTTCCCATAACTGAACTTTTTCTCATCATTTTATGTAATGGTTAGAAAAATTCACCATTACATAAAATGGTTTTCCATTTTATGGATTGTTTTCCTGATTATTCCAAGTTGGTACCCTCTTCTTTTATTACTGATCACTTGTTCCCTTTATAAAATTTGTTTTAGTAAACTTTCAGTCAAGTTTTTGTTTGCTCTCTTTTGGCAAGATCTGTAGTGCTCAGGGGCTGTTCTAGGTTTGTGCTTAGGAGTGACCACTGGCAGTGATTGGTGGACCATGTATGTGCCAGGGTAAGCTCCTTATCTCTAATACTTTCTCGCACTTGAGTTAAAAAATTGTTTATAGAGAGCAGTGGAGAGTAAGTTGGGCCACATCTTGCTATGCTCAAGGCTTATATTTGAAAACAATTCAAGTGCCCAATAATAGAATAGTTTTAAAAAGAGGTGATTTATATATGTGCAAATGGAATATTACTCAGGGAAAAAGAATTTTTTGCTTTTTTATGACATCACAGATGGAGCTGAAAGTGCCATGCTAAGTTAAACATGTCAAAAGGAGAAAGAAAAATGGGCATACAATCATACTTGTAAGTGAGGTATAAAGAAACAAAGAAAGGAATCAGACAGAGCCAAACAAAACAACCCTGGTACTTGGGCTGCAAAACTTAGTTTTCCAAAGGGCAGACATAGGAGAGGATTAAAACAATAGGTGTGGTATGGTTATCCAACTTGAATATTGGGCTTTGTGCATGTATTTTAAGAAAGTGTGAAATTGTTTCTTTAAAACATATTTGTTTCATAAATCAACATTATCTCAGAAGCAACAGCAAAGATATGCCCTTCTCAAAAAACTTAGTAATTGAGATTCTTTCTATATGACCCAGAATTCCACTTCACCTCAGGACCCAAAGTCTCTATTTAGAAAAGGTCCTTGTACTTCTATGCTCATTGCAGCACTATTTACAATAGTCCAAATCTGAAAACAACCCACAGACACACTAGATCATTTCTCAGCTGTAGGAAAATGTGAAGTCATGCAATTTATTGCTACATGGATGGATCTAAAGTATATTATGTTAAGTGAAGTCAGTTAGGAGAAAGGAATATAGAATTATCTTTCTCATAGGTAAGATGTAAAGAAACACAGTAGAGGAATAACAAATGTCAAAAGGCAACAAAAGCTGAAAATTTGTCCATAGAACTAAGCTTACCAAGCCAGGGAGAGGAAGTGAAAGGTGAAAGGCTTAGTTTTGGAACTTGTATGCATTAAAGCTTATCTTTAACAAATCATGTATCATGTAAAAGTAAACTAGTTTTTATTTTTTTGCTTTTTGGTCCCACCCGCAATGCTCAGGGGTTTCTCCTGGCTCTGCACTCAGGAATTACTCCTGGCGGTGGTCGGGGACCATATGGGATGCCGGGAATCGAATCTGGGCCGGCATGAGTCGGCCCCATGTAAGGCAAAAAATCCCCTACCCACTGGGCTATCGCTCCAGCCCCAACTATTTTTAAATGAAAAAAAATTTTTCACCCAAAAATATATAAATGTTGTTCTAGAGTTGTCTGACATTTAAAATCATCCTCTATACTGTTGGTTTTCATTTAAGATTTATTTATTTATTTCCTTTAACATGAATATTTATTTTTCCATTCTAAGCACCTTTAGTATGTGTAACTTACTGAGTTCTCATTGTGTTTCATATTTTTGCATAAAATTTAAGTCTGTGTGGTTTAACAAAAGATATCTGCTATGAGTTTGATGCTCTTTCCCTTGTAGTTTAGATTTTTCACGTCTCTCTTGCCACTTTATATAATTTGTTTCACTTTTTGCCTCTTGCCATCATTTTGATAACATCCCTCCAATGCTTAGGGAAGTTTACAGCGGTTATCTTTTCCACTAGTCTTTCTTCACCTTTCTCATTTTCTTCTTTTCTGGTATTCCTATGATTTGAAGATTGTTCCTATTTCTGTTATCTGTTAAATATTTGACATTTTCTTCCATTTTTATATTATCTCTGTTCCTTCTTCTTTTTGATGCTAGCTTGTGTTTTGTCTTCGAGGTCATTAATAAGGTCTTTGTAATTCTGAAATTTGCTGCCTTGACTTGCTAATGTATTCTTTATCTTTTTTTAATTTCACTCCAATGTCTTTGAAATTTTTTCTTTAATTTGACTGAACGTATCTTTCATACCTATCTTTATTTCCTCTGCCATTATGAAGACTATTGCTCTTAGATCCTCCTTGATGGCCTCAAGATTGTTTATAGGAAGGAGGACTCTCTACAATATCTTTTCCTTGTGCTTTAGAAGGCAACATTTTAAGAAAAAATTATTGCTATGTGTTTCATGGTTGGTAACCATAGAACTGGTGAAGAAAGTTCAGGGTTTGTGTATTTGCTGGCAGTGTCTATAGCCTGAGTGGGGTTTCAATGCCTTGGTGTAGAGGTTCCCCAGCTTGTAGGACTGAAAAGATGGATGGGAAGGTCTCTGTGCTGATATAGACCTACAGGCAAAAACAGAGTCTACCCAGCAGATGTCCACTTACAATTCCAGGGATCAGCTGCTTGAGGATGTTGCATGAAAGAGTAGGTCAACAGCAGTTCAAAGAAAAGATGAATGACATTGGAGCTACAATTTAAGAGGAACAGTATTACCAGATAACATTAAGTGCTGAAGGACTGTTTTTTATTAAAAAAAAAAAGATGTGTTTGGAGACTCAGGGAGGGAGGTGATTTCTGAGCAGGGAGGAAATTTCCTCTCCAGGTACACCTGAGATCCAGCCACAAAAAAGAGATCCAGCCAGAAAAGAGGATGATGGCCCATCTGTGTGATAATGCCACTGGATGGGCTTGAGATTCAAGGGATCTCTGGGATAGGGAGGAAATTTCCCTCCAGGTACACCTGGGATCCAAACTCAAAGAGTTCCAGTTCGCTCCAGGGAAATGCATTGCTTCACCCCTTCACAACTCATCATAAGCATACAAAAAATATTCTAAGGGCTTCCCAGGCAATAGGAGCAACAGCAAGAGAAAGGCCCCTACTCAACCCCAGGTACCCAGAGAAAGCAGCTAGGCAAGAGAGTACATCTAAGCTTCATAGAAGTGCGAAAACCAGCAATGGAACTGGTATTGTAACTCAGGACCTGAACCAATGCAGGGCTCCTCCTCTCAGATAATATTGCAGTGGGAGGTGTGGAATCCCTAGTGGAAGCTGCTCACATGTCCAAAGTTAATATTATTACCTTTCATATTGCATTGGACATATATTTTGACCTCTTGTACCTTTCTCTCACAAGGGCAAGGGCAGCCTCGCTACCCCAACTGCTTAAGCCAGTAATCCATTCAACATAACCCCCAAACACACACACAAAAATAATGGTGAACACAAGAATCAATACAATCCCCATCTAAAAGTAACAGTAAGTTCAAGACTGAGAACACATCCTCAGAATCACTGCTAGTGGCCCCACACAAATCACACAGGATCACAAAAGAGGAAGGTAGAAACCTTGAAGGGGAAAGAGGACACCATCATCTACAGAGCCTCCCTGATTCCTACCTGGCGGTGAAAGGGGGACATTGATAGTGCACTGGAAGGATCCACCTCTAGAGTACCATAGCATCATGGAAAAACAATGCAGATCCCCACCATGAGGAATGGATGAAGAAAAGAGCCCTGGAACTTCAAGAAAGAATACCCACATGCATAATATCTCTGATAAAGAATTCAGAAAGAAAGAAAGAAAGAAAGAAAGAAAGAAAGAAAGAAAGAAAGAAAGAAAGAAAGAAAGAAAGAAAGAAAGAGAGAGAGAGAGAGAGAGAGAGAGAGAGAGAGAGAGAGAAAGAAAGAAAGAAAGAAAGAAAGAAAGAAAGAAAGAAAGAAAGAAAGAAAGAAAGAAAGAAAGAAAGAAAGAAAGAAAGAAAGAAAGAAAGAAAGAAAGAAAGAAAGAAAGAAAGAAAGAAAGAAAGAAAGAAAGGAGGGAGGGAGGGAGGGAGGGAGGGAGGGAGGGAGGGAGGGAGAAAGAGAGAAAGAGAGAAAGAGAGAAAGAAAGAAAGAAAGAAAGAGAGAGAGAGAAAGAAAGAAAGAAAGAAAGAAAGAAAGAAAGAAAGAAAGAAAGAAAGAAAGAAAGAAAGAAAGAAAGAAAGAAAGAAAGAAAGAAAGAAAGAAAGAAAGAAAGAAAGAAAGAAAGAAAGAAAGAAAGAAAGAAAGGAGGGAGGGAGGGAGGGAGGGAGGGAGGGAGGGAGGGAGGGAGAAAGAGAGAAAGAGAGAAAGAGAGAAAGAAAGAAAGAAAGAAAGAAAGAAAGAAAGAAAGAAAGAAAGAAAGAAAGAGAGAGAGAGAGAGAGAGAGAGAGAGAAAGAAAGAAAGAAAGAAAGAAAGAAAGAAAGAAAGAAAGAAAGAAAGAAAGAAAGAAAGAAAGAAAGAAAGAAAGAAAGAAAGAAAGAAAGAAAGAAAGAAAGAAAGAAAGAAAGAAAGAAAGAAAGAAAGAAAGAAAGAAAGAAAGAAAGAAAGAAAGAAAGAAAGAAAGAAAGAAAGAAAGAAAGAAAGAAAGAGAGAAAGAAAGAAAGAAAGCACATAAACAGAAGTGTCATTAATAAAAATTTCAGTAGGTAAAATAAAAAATTAATGGGTATCCTCAACAGTAAATGACAGAGACAAAGTCGGAATCTGAGCTTGAAGATGAGCTGCAAAAAGCACTCAGGCAAGAATAGAAAATGGAAAAAGAGTTCAAAATAGCTCAAGAGAACATTGAGTTAAATTTGAGAGGAACAACATAAGAATTATCAGAGTCTCAGAGGAACTGGGAAGGAAGCAACCCCAATGAGGCAGGAACAGTTACAGACATCATTGTGAAAAGTTCCCAAGGTTAGAGAATGTAACCATCCAGATCCAAGAAGTTGGAATGGTACCAGCTAAAAGAGACCCTAATAAAAACACTCCAAGTCACAATCAGAACAACGATGGACATAACGATGCTGAAAGCAGCAAGATCAAAGAAGGAAATTTCATACAAATACATCTGACTTATCAGACAAAATCCTCCAAAATATCATTGTGGATATAGTGCAAAAATTCAATAGAATGAAGGCCTCACAAAGAATACTTCATTAGGCTCTCATTCAGATTTGAAGGAATGATACAAAACTTCAGGGATAAACAACAGCACAGAAATTTCATAGACTCAAAACCAACTTTGAAAGGACTGAAGGGTATATTGTAAGACATGACAATGCCCCCTAAACACAACAAACTTATGCAGAAAGACGGAACAAATCTCCATGACAATATCTTCCTCAAATCAATGATCTAAAGACATTGATTAAAAGACAGACTTTAAAATGGAATAGAAATTCAAATCCAAAAATCTACTGCCTAGAAGAAAAGCATTTGAAGAGTACCAAATAAGGATTTAAAGTCAAAAGTTTGAATCCATGGCTAAAAAAACTGTGGTACATCTACACTATGGAATACTATGCAGCTGTCAGAAAAGATGAAATTATGAAATTTACCTGCAAATGGATGGACATGGAGACTATCATGCTGAGTGAAATTAGTCAGAAGGAAAAGGACAGATATAGATTGAGTGCATTCATTAATAGGATATAAATAAATACCAGTGTTTTACTAAGTGTGGGAAATGGTAATGGCAGACTAAAACTCACCATTGAATATACACAAAGAGACTTAAGTGATAAACTCTAAATATCTGCAGGGCTAGCCACAACGTGTAAAAGAAGAGGGAGAGAGATGCAGAGACAGAGAGAAAGAGACAGAGAGAAAGAGACAGAGAGAGAGAGAGGAAACGGGGCTACCTGCTATTGAGGCAGCCTGGGGGTGGGCGGTAGGGGTGGGGTGCATTGGTGGTGGAAATGGGGCACTGGTGGAGGGATGGGTGCTGGAATACTGTATTACCAAGAACCAATTATGAACACCTTTGTAATTGTATGTTTAACGGTGATATAATAATAAGTTTTAAAAAAAGGAAAAAAAAAGTTTGAGTCCAAAGTCAAAGTCACAATTCTTTATGACAACAACACTTTCAAAAAGGTTCGAGTGGCCAAACAAGTATCAGACAGCATAGATCTCAGTCTAAAAAACGCTTAAAAGGAACAGTGAAGGATGTTTCTTAATAATCAAGGGATATTTATGTCAGGGAAGAAAACACTCCTAAGCATATACACACCCAATGAGGGACCAGAAAAATACTTAAAACAATTACTAATAGGGCTGGAGCAATAGCCCAGCAGGTAGGGTGTTTGCCTTGCATGCGGCTGGCCCATGCCGGCCTGGGTTCAATCCCTGGCATCCCATATGGTCCCCCGAGCACCACCCGAGTAATTCCTGAGTGCAGAGCCAGGAGAAACCCCTGAGCATTGCCGGGTGTGATCCAAAAAGAAAAAAAAAAAACACAACTACTAATAGACTTCAAGGGGGCATTGATACTACAAAACTATAGATGGAGAAGAAAATACTGACTTTGAAAGAAGAAAGAGAAAAGAGAGGGGCTAGTATATATATATATATATATATATATATATATATATATATATATATATATATATATATATATAAGGGCTTTTCATCCCCCAAAACCTGAATACACATTTCTCTCAAGTGTACATGGAACATTCTCCAATATCCACTTGCTGAACCACAATCCATACCTCAATAAAATCAAGAAGATAGAAATTGTACCAATGTTATCTCAGACCATAATGCACTGAAAATAAAAGATAACATAAAGAAACAAAGAATCATATTAAAGACATAGAAATTAAAAAAAACTCACTGCTGAGCAAACAGTGGTCATTTCTTCTTCAAAGAAGAAATTAAAAAATAAAGAGTCCTGGAAACAATGAGGACACAAGCTACCAGAACCTGTGGGACACAGCTAAGGCAGTGCTACAAGGAAAGTTTACAGCTCTGCAAGTGTTCATCAGGAAGGAAAAAGGTAAAAAGGGCTCACAAAACTAATTTGACTCACATTTTAAGATCCTGGAAAATGATCAACCAAAAGAGCCCAACTTAGGCAGATAGAAGGAAACAATAAAACTTAGAACAAAAATCAACAAGCTGAAATAAATAAAAATCCAAAATATCAATGAAAACAATAGCTGGTTCTTTGAAAAAAAAAAAACAAGAGTGACAAGCCATTAGCAATATCACAAAAATAGAGAGAGAACCCTAATAAACCATAACACAAATGAAAAAAGGACATCACAACAGAGTTACAGAAATCAAAAGCTCATTAGAGATTACATTGAGAGTCTGTATGCTATGAAACAAGAGAATCTTAAAACAAAGGAATGAATTCTAGGATTTCTATAACCTCCCAATGTTGAACCCAGAATACTTGGAATATCTGAATAGGCATATCACTGCTGAGGAAATTGAAATGGTAATCAAAAATCTTCCCAAAAAACAAAAATCCAGGTCCAGAGAGATTCACTAGTAAATTTTTGAAACATTTAATGAAGACATATTGCCAGTCCTTTTTAAGTTTTTCCAGCAAATTGAGAAGCAGAAACATTCCCAACCAGTTTCTATGAGGAACATATCACTCTGATACCAAAAGGAGACAGAAACATCATAAAAAGAAGAAAACTTCAGGCTGGTATCCCTGATGAACACAGATGCAAAAATCTTCAACAAAATACTAGCAAATAGAATCCAATGACTCATCAAAAAGATCAACATCATGATCAAGTAGAATTTATCCCAAGGATGCAAGGATAGTTTAACTTTCACAAGTCAATCAACATCATACATCATATCAATAAAATAAAATAATAAATTTCATATGATCATATCAATAGATGCAGAAGAAACATTTGACAAGATCCAACACCTACTCAGGATATAAACTCGACATAATGGGAGTTGAAGGACCTTTCCTCAATATAAATAAAGCCATCTACCACAAGCTCACAGCAGGCATTATTCTGAACTAACAGAATATTAGGGAAAACTAAGAGTCTTCCCTCTAAAATTGGGAACAAGACAAAGTTTCCCACTCTACTACTTCTATCCACATAGGACTGGAAGTACTTGCCATAGTAGTTAGGGAAAGAAAAGGACATTAATGGCATTCAGACAGGAAAAGAAAAAAAACAGGCCTATCTTTGTAGACTCACAGACATGGGGCAGAGCTGCTACTGGCTCTCCCTCTGCCCAGCCACTCACAAGGCACCCAGGAGGGATGGTGGGGTCTAGCCCTGGCCCGCCACACCAGCAGAGCCTCTCAAGAAGCCAGATGACTCTCCACTCCATGAGGGCCGCCATTTTCCAATTCGGACTTTCCTCTCATCAGAACTCCACCCAGCAGAAGAGCCTATCACAGCCCGGCTCATCGAGATCCACCCTGCAGCAGTATTTTTCAAGTCCAGCCCAGGTATGCTGATCCAGAGACTCACAGACATGGGGCAGAGCTGCTACTGGCTCTCCCTGTGCCCAGTCACTCATGAGGCACCCTGGAGGGATGGCGGTTTCTAGCCCTGGCCCGCCATCCCAGCAGAGCCTTGCAAGAAGCCAGACGACCTCCCACTCCATGAAGGCCACCATTTTCCACATCCGACTTCCCTCCATCAGAACTCCACCTAGCAGAAGAACCTGTCACAGCCCAGGTGACATGGCCATAAGCGGCCACACAGTTCATCAATAAATGCTGGATATCAGAGGTGACTACAAGAGTATGCCATGCGCACGGCAGAGCCTGGCAAGCTACCTGTGTCGTATTTGATATGCCAAATACCAGTAACAATTATAGACCTCATTCCATGACCTGATGGAATGGTTTGAGGCTCGTTATGTTCCTGGAGCAAGCAGATGCCCTTGGGCTCTACTAGCATGAGACAGGACATATGGAGATGTTACTGGTGCCCACTCGAGCAAATCGATGATGAATGGGAAGACAGTGATACAAACAGTGATCTTTGTAGGTGACACAATACTATACTGAGAGAACCCCTCAAATTCTAGAGAATATTTAGAGAACCAAAACGAGTCTAGAAGCAATAGATATGTATAGTGGAGTGGGAAGTTATGAAATCAACACCCAAGTCCATGACTTTCCTATACACAAATAACTAAAGAGAAGAAAGTGATATTAAAAACACAATCCCATTCACAAATGAGCCTCAGAAAATCAACTACATCCAAACAACTTAACTAACAACTTAAAGGACCTATATAAAGAAATCTACAAAACAGTACTTCAAGAAATAGAAGAGGACATGAGAAAAAGGAAACACATCCACTCCTCATGGATTGAGAGAATCAACATTGTCAAAATGGCAATACTCCCCAAAGCACTATACAGATTCTATGCAGTTCCTACAAGGAAACCTGTAGGGGAATGCCGCCGGGTCCCCGACAGTGTCAGGACAGAGATTCTCTTCTACCTCCAAGGACGCCGGAGAACAGATGAAAACTCATGAGTCCGGTGCAGTTCCAAAAAAGGCTTTTAATAGTACAAAAGCTCTTCCACAGCACTCCAATATAGTGAACAAACTTTAACTCTGGTCCGAACTTAGACCATACAAAAGAGCCTAAGTCTCCCACCAAAGAGAGAGAGGATCTCACCCGAGCTGAGTCCTACCCAGAAGAAGGAGCAAAAGGCCAGAGAGCAAAAAGCCAAAAGCCAAAAGCCGAAAGCTAAGAGGCCCAAAGCCAAAAGGTAAAAGGTGAAGTGGCCTCAAGTCAGTCCCCTTATATACACCAGAGTAATCTGATTTGTGACAGGGAGAGTCATGTCAACAAAGAACTCTAAACAGAGTGTAGTGCCACACCCTATTGCAGATATAAACAAAGGTTACACCAAGGACTAATCCCGAGATTATCTCTTATGTAAAACTCTGGAGATCGGGGCTGGTATAAATACATCTTAACTTCATGAGATTCATGTAATCTAGATGGTACCCACAAGGTCCTTCTTATTATTATCTGCACCAGGGTGATTCTGAGTATCTTGTTCTCGTGTACTGAAAGGGTCACACTCACCTGCTTAGAGCAAGCTAGTATGATCCTTCTTATAGTCTTCCTATAGTCTCAACGTAGCCAGGGTGGTAGTCTCCTGGTAAATTCTAACTGTCCCACGCTGGGAGCAGTGGGTATAAAGAGGAGCTGTGCCCAATCTAGAAAACATAGAAGTCTTAGTAGATGTATAAGTCAGAAGTTATTCAATCACGATGACTTCTGTAACTGCCACACCCTCTAGCAGTGTTTAGATAGAAGAGAGGTCTCATTAGAATGAACCTTGACTTAAGTAGATTAAGCTGGGAGTGGGCAAAACAACAAAACTCCCAGAATAGGTAAACCTGTCCTCCAACAGAAACCCATGATATTTGTCAAAGAAATTGACTGAACACTCCTGAAATTCATATGGAACAATAAACCCCCCACAAATAGCTAAGGCAATCCTTGGCAAAAAGAAGATGGGAGACATCACCTTCCCAACTTCAAACTGTACTAAAAAGTAGTAGTAATTAAAACAGCATGTCATTGGAATAAAAATAGACCTGAAGATCTATGGATTAGAGTTTAATATCCTGACACACAACCTGAAATGTATGATCATTTAATCTTTGGTTAAGGAGGGAAAAAATGGAGGAAGGAAAGCCTCTTCAGTAAGTGGTGCTGGGAAAATTGTGTAAAACTAGGCAACTACATGTAAAAATATGAACTCAGACCTTTTGTGTAACAGTATACACAAAAGTCAGATCAAAATTGATTAAAGATCTCAATATCAGACCTGAATGCATAAAATACATCAAAGAAAACATAGGCAAAATGCTCCACAACAAAAGGTATCTTCAAAGATTAAACACCACTAACCAAGCAAGTGAAAGCAAAGATAAACAAATGGGATTATATGAAGCTAAGATGCTTCTGCGCCTCAAAAAAAATTGGTGACCAAATACAAAGACACCCCACAGATGGAGAAAGAAATTTACCTAATACCCATTTTCAAGACACATAAGGCACTGGTAGAACTTTTCAAGAAATAACTTCCAACCCTATCAAAAATTGGGGAGAAAAATGAACAGAAACTTCCTCAAAAATAATTCAAATGGCAGAAAGGCATATGAAAAAATGTTCTTCATCACTAATCATCAGAGGGATGCAAATCAAAACAGCAATGAGATATCATCTCACACCACAGAGACGGGCACACATCCGAAAGAGCAAAAACTACCAGTGCTGGCATGGATTCGGGAGAAAGGGACTCTCATGCATTGTTGTTGGGAATATTGACAGGCCCAACCTTTCTGGAAAAACATATGGATTATGGGAATTCCTCCAAAAACTAGAAATTGAGCTCCAATTTTATCCAGCCATAGAGGGAGGGAGAGAAAGAGAAGGAACGTGCCTGCCATAGAAGCAGGTTGTGCCTTGGGGAGGGAAACTGGGAACACTGGTGTTGGGAAATGTGCACCAATGGAGGAATCGGTGTGGAACACTATATGACTGAAAACCAATTATGAACAGCTTTGTAATGGTCTATCTCAGAGTGATTCAATTTTTTTTTTAAAATGCCATAATTGAAGTGGTCTGAGTCTACAGTTTTTTCCAACTGGTGTTGAAAGGTGTAGGGTTGATAGCCAGTAATTTGAGGTTTGGGAGAAGGTATTTGAAATGGTGAGAGTTTTGCAAGTCCTTTACTGGACTACTGGACACTAACCTAGACAAAGACTTTCATGGGGATTGTATTGTGGATTCTGTCAATCAGCTTATTCTTGAATCCTAGGGGTGGGTGAACCCTGAGAGATTTTTAATTTTCCTTTCACTTGCTTGTGTCAATGTTCTTTGAAGACTGACTTTAATTTATTTCTTTCACAATATTTTAAAATTTAACCAACTTCCTTTTTGTCTGTGCATAGTCTGCTTGATTTATATCTTAAAGGCATACAAAAAGATATGCAAAAATGTATACACACACACACACACATATATTTGCTTTGCTTTTTGGGCCATACCTGGTGATGCTCAGGGGTTACTCCTGGCTCTGCACTCAGGAATTACTCCTAGCAGTGCTCAGGGGGACCATATGGGATGCCAGGGACCGGGCCCCGGGTCGACTGCGTGCAAGGCGAACACCCTAACCACTGGACTATCACTCTGGCCCAAAAAAATGTATATATTTTCATCAATGTCTACGCAAGCTCTATAGATTCCATATCCTCTCAATCTCTGTCACAATGCCAATTAGAGCTTTTCTAACAGAGTTCTCTCTTTTGGAAATTTAACTTCATTTAATGTGAAACATTTGCTGCATTTTAAAACTGTTTCTTTTCTTTGGTCAAATCTTTGCTTCGTGTTTATTTTTTGTCTCTTTTTTTTATCCTTATAGAGGGCATTGTACCTGAAATTTGCTCAGCTTGAATTACTTTAAGCCGTATCATGTTTTAAAATTACTTGGTCTCTGGAAAAGAATATCAGGCTCCACTTTTCTAGAAGAAGTAGAAAACAGTAACTGAAAATACTGACTTTATGTCTCAAGTTGAATTTCTGGGTTCATGACAGTCAGAAGGCACCAGTATATGCCTTCATGCTTGTTACCATTCCTCCTAGGTGTAGGTCAAGAAAAAATGTCATAAATGGCTTCTAGCCATGTATAATTGGCTTTTGTTTCTTTTAGGTTTTTGGGATACACCCAGCAATGTAGAGGGTTTGTTCCTGTCTCTGCCCTCAGCTCCTGGAGGTTCTTGGAGAACCATATTGGGTGGCAGGGACTGGACCCTTTGGCCACATATAAAGCAAACACCGAACCACCCTTACTATGGCTCTTCACCAACGTCCCTATCCTCATGTCTGATTTGGCGCTTTAAATTTTTGTCCATGGTAGAAACAGTTCACCTTTTGCCCCATGCCAATAAGACTAAATTCATGAGCACCTGGTACTCCTGTACTTGTCACATATAACTTTCAGGCGTTTAAAAACTGTATTATAACCATTTTACCAGAAATGAAGCTCATTGGCCAACAAATTCTAGTGTTTATTCTATGCTTTATAAGTGCATAAGATTTATGATGTATCAGTAGTGTCTGAACTTAATACTTTCTCTCCTTGTTGTTGATCACATACATGAGAACATAAAGACAAAAATAGTTATTCAAATATTTGTATTAAAGCGCATACTAATGCAATTGATTTATTGTGTGGTATACATTATGCAATCTGTTCTGGGACGTACTCATTCACACATAAACAGTCTGAGTAAGAGAGCTTTATGCTATGGCTCCCCCTGCTGGTTTTGCAGTGAGTTAGAAGGTAATTCCCTAGAATTGTGGTTTTAGGCTTGAATTAAGCTGAAAATTTCTGAACTAGAACTAGAAGCCTTTTGATTAACTGGATAATAAAAATTTTAAGAAATGTTTAGCCTTTCTTTCTTTTTTTTTGTTTGCTTGCTTTTTGGGTTCACCCAACAATGCTCAGGGTTACTCTATTTTTTTTTTTGGGGGGGTGATACCCAGCAATGCTCAGGGGTTATTTCTGGCTCTGCACTCAGGAATTACTCTTGGTGGTGCTTGGGAGGACCATCAAACCCAGGTCAGCCGCATATAAGGCAAACACCCTACCCACTGGACTATAGCTCCGGGCCCTTTTTTTTTTTTTTTTGCTTGTTTTTGGTTTTTGACTCCTGACTACACTTAGGAATTGGTCTCTCTGGACTCATGGCAAAGGGTGGTTTTCAATAGGGACCATCTCACCATATATCTCAGACAGTGGTCCTCAGGCCAAATTAATTTTCCTAACTCCAGCAGTGTCCTTACTCAGACATTTCTTTATGGGTCATGTCAGAGTCTATTCCATGATTATACATAGCTGAGTCCTACAAGTGATATGTTTATGAGATAAGTGTCTTTTGAAATAAATGCCCCGGCAGTCCAAAGCTTAAACATAAAACCAGTACTTGTTCTTGATTCACAAAAGAGGATAAAGAAATTCTTCGATTCTCTCCATTTTCTTTTTCTCTCAAAATTTCTTGTGAGGATAGTACTAGGAGTCAATCAGTATATAATTAGATGTCCCACAATTTTTTCTTCACTTTGAAAAGATTTATATTGCACCCAATCACTATTTCATGTTTGCCTAATCGAAGCACTGAATCTTCCAAGATCTAGATGGCTTAATTGGTCATTGGCCCAATTCTTAAATCCCTAGGCTTTCAGGGAAGTGATTAAAAAAACAGAGCATGAGAGAGAGAGAGAGAGAGAAAAAAAATAAATGCTTATATTGTATTTAGCCTGGGAGACAAGCACTTGTTACCACACAAAACCTTACAACAGGAAAATTGAATACAGAGCTGAGGAATGGAAAATGAATACCCAAAAAATGAAGAAACTGAGTATACAGCTGAGAAACAGACCAGTGACATGACCTGAATCCAAGATCTACCTACACTTAAAGGCTTGGTCTCCTTACAAGAAAAATAGACCAATTCTTTTTCTTTCAAAAAATTTTACTAGGTTTTCTATCTTTTGCTCTAGACAGAGCATTTAAATTTTTTTAATTATTGCCTAAGTGACATTTTACCATCAAACCCATTACTGTGGTGTGAATAATGACATAGAAAGAGGGAAAAGGTCATTGGAGTTCACATTCATTTTTCTTGTTGCCTCCTTCAAAAGGCCCAAGAAAATGACAGCTGATGAGAGCAGGGCATTTCAATGTGACTTCTGCATAAATTGGAAGTGTCAGCTCTTTCTATATATAGGTTGGATTGTGTTTTGTAGTACTTTGTGTGTGTGTTTGTGTGTGTGTACATTTGATAAAGTAATTATTAATGAGGGCTGGAGAGATAGTAGAAGAATTTAGTTGCTTGCCTTGAACACAGCTGACTTGGGTTCAATTCCTGGCACCCCACATTGTTCTCCAGCATCTCCAGGAATGATCAATGTGTACAGTTATGTGCAAGCCCTGAGCACCACCAGATGTGACCCAAAAAAACAAACACAAAAGTAATTATTTAAATATTTATTAAAATATTTAGTTCAGCATTTCTGTTTCTTTTATATTAATTTTATTTAAACTCTATGATTTACAAAGTTGTCCATAGTACAGTTGTTTCAATCATTCAATATTCCAACACCAGTCCCACCACCAATGTGCCCTTATCACCACCAAAAACCCTTGTTTCCCATCCACCCATCCCCATGCCTGCTTCCTTAGCAGGCACTAATTATACTGCTTATTAAAATATATCTTGGAATGGAATTGCTAAAGTTATGATCTTTTTTACAGGGTTGTCACATGTGAGTTGGGCCATCTGTGTTATTGTTTCACTTATGACCTTAAACGCAGTGGACTTCCACTCAATTTTTAGTGAAATGTTAATATTAATCTCTTATAAATGTTCAATAACCAATCCCAGATGTCTGGCCCGCCACGCCAGCAGAACCTCACAACAAGCCAGATGACCCCCACTCCATGAGGGCCGCCATTTTCCACATTCGGACTTTCCTCTAGTCAGAACTCCACCCAGCAGAAGAGCCTATCACAGTCCGGCTCATCAGACCCACCCTGCAGCAGTCTTTTTCAAGTCCAGCCCAGGAATGCTGATCCAGAGACTCACAGACATGGGGCAGAGCTGCTACCGGCTCTCCCTGTGCCCAGCCGCTCACAAGGCACCCGGGAGGGATGGCAGGTTCTAGCCCTGGCCCGCCACCCCAGCAGAGTCTCACAATAAGCCAGACGACCCCCCCACTCCATGAGGGCTGCCATTTTCCACATCTGGACTTCCCTCTCGTCAGAATTCCACACAGCCAAAAGAGCCTATTACTGGCCGGCTCATGCTGCCACAAGCGGCCTCATGGTTCATCAATAAATGCTGGATTTAGAGGTGACTACAAGAGTGTGCCACCCACATGGCAGAGCCTGGCAAGCCTCCTGTGTTGTATTTGATATGCCAAATACCAGTAACAATTATAGACCTCATTCCCATGACCTGATGGAATGGTTTGAGGCTCTTTATGTTCCTGGAGCAAGCAGATGCCCTTGGGCTCTACTAGCATGAGACAGGACATATGGAGATGTTACTGGTGCCCGCTTGAGCAAATCGATGATGAACGGGAAGACAGTGAGACAGACAGACAGTTTATAGATGTAAGTATAAGGCACCCGATAACAAAATGTGTGGTAACAATCAATGCCTACTCTGTAACCACATATCAGTAATTTCTTATAAAAAGGGCTATTGAACAATCCTCTTTAACCTTCTAAGAAAATATTTCTCTACCATATATCAGCAGACTAGTTATAACAAACAATACAAAATTGTGCTTAGTATAGGATCAAGCAGAAGTAGGGAAAATTTGAAATAATTGTTGTCCTTAGTTAAGTTCAGCCTTTCTCAAAGTTATTGTGAAGGAGACTTTGAAGGAATGTGAGAACAAAGCTTCTGGATTCCAACTTGGGTGAGATTTCAGATGACAACTTGTATATGCACAGCCATTCAGCTTTTTCATTAGCTTTCCCCTGCCTCTATGTTTCTTCTCCCCCAGAGGTTGTAATTCTATTTATAAGCATAGGAAGATCACAGAGTTCTGTAAAGAATTCTCTAATACTGACTAATTACTATGCCTTCAGCAAAGGAAATAGGTCTAGAAATCTGAGAAAATAATCTAAGTTTTGCAAGTAAGCAGACTACAATTTAATCATATTTTATCATATAATTAAATATCAATATTCAATTTCTATATCACTGTATCACTGTCTTCCCATTGTTCATCGATTTGCTCGAGTGAGCACTAGTAACATCTCCATTAGTCCTGTCACAAGCAAGTATAACCCAAGGGCATCTGCTTGCTCCAGAGACAGGAGGAGCCCGAAACCATTCTTCAGGTCATGGAACTGAGGTCCATAATTGTTACTAGTTTTTGGCATAACTGGTAATTAAAACATGGGTAGCTTGCCCGGCTTTACCGTGTAGGTGGTATAGTCTCAGTAGAAGGCTCTCAACTGGAGCATTTACTGATGAAACTTAAAGGGGGAAGATCAGGTTTTCTCTTGGATGGAGCTCTGAGGAACTATGGAGTCTGGATGTTGAGAATGACTGACTGCATGATGTGTAGTTTGCTCTGGCTTCTTGCTAGGCTTACTGGTATCAGTTAAAACCTGTCTAGAACTGTTTATTATATATAAATGTGAAAGAACTTGGGAATAACCTTATGCTAAAATCAGCATCCTCTAAAAATATCGCATGGCCGCAAAGCGGGCACAAACCAAGGGACCTGCAGGTCTGGCATGGGTGGGTCTCTCTCTTCCGGGGCAACTGGCATGGAGGCAGAGGAAAGGACAGGGCCCAAAACTCCACTCCGACTCTGGCCAGCATGGTCTCTCCCCCGCTCGTGAGAGCAAACCCTTGGAGCAATGTTGGACTCAGCCAGAGGTTGGCCTAGCCCCCTTACCGGGAGATCAGCTCCATGGGTTGCTTCCACCAATTTCTATAAATACTTAAATACCTAACTTTATAATATGTAACAGAGTTCAATAATATAAATGCAAAATTCTTGAACTTTACTGAAAGTTGAACTACTATTCCACATAGGTAACTACGTTAATAATGTGTAAGATTAATTCTTAGGCTCATGTATATATGAATCTATGTTTCTGTAGAAATACAAAGTAGCACACAATGAAGCATTAATAGAAAAATAGTGAAAGTAAAAAGGAATCTTGATTGTGTTTATTACCTTTGGCAATCTTTTTGCAATGTACAAGTATATCAAATAATTACTTTCTTGCAATAAATATATACAATTATATCAATTATATAACTATATAATTATATAACTACACATATATACAATTATATATCAATTTTTCTCAATAAAGTTAAAATATTAAAACTGTATTAAACATATCAATAAACATTTCTTTTTAAAATATTTGTATTCTATTGGGAGTTCCTGACACCACAAGAGACTCCAGAACCTTGCAGGAGCATCCCCAAGCCTCACCACACATAGCTGATGTGGCCCAAAAAATCAGAACTCAAATCTTTATTTCTGGGCAAAAGCCATGATAAAACAACATGTGTATTTGGGTGATCACTATAATGTAGTAATACATATTTTGAAGAGATATGAAAGTGTGCTCCTAAAACATCCATATCTAGTATATTAACTTTATCATGTTAAATAATTCATAAATAAATAAATTTATATTTGTTACTTTTAAAGTTTCCAATCTTCATTTTTTTAAAATATATATATATATATAATTTTAAGAATAAAATAGAATTTTATGTTCTTGGTTTTATCTTTTTGTTGTTTTTTTCCTTAATACTTTACTTATTTATCTTTTTTTTCCTTGGGTTATACCCGCATTACACTGCACTCAGGAATTACTTCTGATGGTGCCTGGGAGACCATATGGGATGCCAGGGATTGAGCCCCGGCAGGTCTGCCAGGTGCAAGGCAAATGTCCTACCTGCTGTACTATCTCTCCAGCCCCAATATTTTATTTCTCTTATTTGAAATACTGTGATTTACAATACAGCTAATACTAGCAGTTCCGTGCATATAGGGACTCCTGCATACTCTATAGATGTCAGAAAGACCCTGCCCCTCCCCACCCTCTTCCCTGGTAAGCTCAGTTTTTTTAGACTAACTTTCTTATTCTCTTTCCCATGGTCATTTGCTGCTCCCTTGCTATTTCTTGTTATGTCCTATATATGAAGAAGGTTATTCTATATTTGTCCCTTTGTGATACTCTGCAGTCATACTCATATAGCAGCAAATTGCATGATTCTATTTGTTTTTCCTTACAGTTGAGTTGTGGTTCACTGCGTTTATATACCATAATTTATTTATCCAGTTTTCTCTTCTTGGACACTTAGGTTGTTTCTAGATCTTGGCAATAGTAAATAATAGTAAATAATGCTGCAATAAACATAGAGGTACAAATAATGCCTTTGGAAATAATGTTTTGAGACTTGGGATAAATACTGAGAAGGAAATTGCTGAGCCATTTGGAAACTCAATTCTTAGATTTTTGTTGTTTTATTTTAGGGCCACACAAAGTGGTGCTCAGAGCTTACTCTTGACTCAGTCCTGTTCTGTACTTAGGGATCACTCCTGGTGGATTTGGGGGTTCAAATGGAAAGCCAGGGATCAAGCCAGGGTAAGCTGCATATAAGGCTAATACCTTGCCTACTTCCCATCTCTCTGAACTTCATCAATTCTTAGTTTCATGAAATGTGTTGCAAAGAGGTAGAACCAAGGAAGAATAGCACAGCAGATAAGGCTCTTGCCTTGCATGCAACAGCTCCTCCATTATGGTTTATAAATCAGGTTCTCAAAAGTTATGATTTCTTTACCTACTTTCAATACTCAGTTCTTGTCCAGAGTGATAATGTCTATCATTGTCGTGTCGGTCGGTTCTCTATCCTAACTGCCCTGTGATGATTCTTTTTTTTGTTGTTGTCTCCTTTATTAAAACACTGTGATTTAAACATCTCCTCACAGTACAATTGTCACAATTATTCATTGTTCAACACAGGTCCCACAACCAGTGTGTCCCCACCGCCTCAAAAGGCCCCCATCACCTACCCAATCCCCATTCCCACGCCAGCTCCCCCAGCTAGCTACAACCACATTTGATCATTTACAACATATATATGGGAAAGATCCTGTGAAGGACCTGACCAGGATAAACTGGGTTGTTATGTTAACCTGTTGCAAGGCCACACGCTGGTAGGAGCTGCAGTTAACTGTGCATCTGCCCTCCTTTCTGGCATTACTGATCAGTCCTGGTGGATGCTGTGTTGAAGATGGTGGAGCTCGTAGACACGCCCACTGGGTCTTTGGAGGTGGGGGTTTAGGGGAGGGGCCTCAATCTTTCCCAGCAGACACGCCCACAGCAATCCACGTGTCTGCTGGCCCTAAAAGCAGTGAAGAAACTGACCAGGGACAAAGCCAGTTTCCCCTTGATAATTTCTAACTATAATTATCATACTGGCCCTTTCTCTACCCTAACTGCCTCTAGCCCCACAAACTTGTGGAAAGCTTCCACCCATTGAAAGGTCCTCCTGGCCCCTGTTTTTAGTGTTTGATTCACATTAAGAAAGACACCCATAATAGATGATGTAATGACAATGCAAAGATGAGATTCTTATCTGAAAATCATCACACAGCCTGGAAGTGGGGCTAGGATGTTTTGAGAATTTCCCATGAGAGTTCCAGGTAATCTTACTGAAACAACATCTTTTTTGTGGTCTTTACATTTTAGAAATTCTGCAAGTTTTTTTTCTTTCTTCTTATTTTTTTTCTTTACTGAATCACTTGGAGAAAATTACAAAGTTGTTCCTTGTTGGATAACTCCCTGTAGGTGAGAGTTATAAAAGTTAAAAGGCCATGATTCTGAACCTGGGAGGGTGGCTATCAAAAGCTCCAGGAAAGAATTCCAGTATTCCTGGTGCCTGGGCTGGAAGGCCAGCACAGAGCCACGGGGCCTGTTACCTGGGCATGAGAGCCAGTGCCAGGGCCACGGGGCCAGGGGCCAGGACCCAGTGGGCCAGCCTGAAAGAGAAAGGACTGGTAAATAGAGGTCCTGAAAAAGAGAAAAGACAATGATACATAGAAACAGAGACAGAGAAACAGAGAGCAAGACAAAGAAACAGAGAGACAGATGAAGAGAGAGAAGAGAAAGGAGAAAAGCAAGAGAGAACTCCTGAACAGAGAGGACCTGAGAAGAGAAGTCCTGATAGAGGACCTGAAAGAGATGCCCTGAAGAGAGAAGTGCTGAAGAGAGAGACCCTGAAGAGAGGAGCCTGCTGGAGAACCTGCCAGGCGACAGAGGTTCCTGGGTGGAGGTGGAGTGAGAAGTGAGAGAAGACAGATTAAAAGAGGAGAACTTCAAGAGTCTGTGGTCTTATTCCTTTAATGGTTGTAGGCCCCAGACACAAGCTGTAGAAATTAATTGATTGTGAGTACTGTCAGGGACATGCCCCACCCCGGGCCCTGGTATCTGCTGCTTTGGTTATCCCCTGACCCAAATACTATTGGATCCGAATATTTTTTGGATCCCAAATACTCAAGGATCCTTGAAGATCCCTTGGGCCTTTGACCCTGAGACCTCTTTGGGGGTCCCTTCAACCCTGAAAGTTCATGATTGACTTTCAGTCATGGGATGCTGCAATACTCATCCGCTTCACCAGTGTGTATTTCTCAGTGCCAATGTCCCCAGTTTCTCTCCCACCATCCCACCACTCTTGTCTCCCCACCCACCCCAGCCTGCTTCAATGGGAGGCATATTTCTTTTTGAAGAGCTGATCACAGCCCAGCTCGCGTGGCCACTTTGCGGCTGCATGGCTCGTCAATAAATGCTCGAGATTAGAGGTGACTACAAGAGTATCCTACCCGCACAGCAAAGCCTGGCAAGCTACCCGTGTCATATTTGATATGCCAAATGCCAGTAACAATTATAGATCGCATTCTCCATGACATGATGCAATGGTTTGAGGCTCTTTATGTTCCTGGAGCTAGCAGACGCCCTTGGACTACACTAGCATGTGACAGGATGTATGGGGATGTTATTAGTGCCCACTCGAGCAAATCGATGATCAACGGGGAGACAAGTGATACAAGTGATACAAATGACATTTCTTTTCTCTCTATTTCTCTCTTTTCTTCTGCACATTATGGTTTGTAATATAGGTACTGACAGGTTATCATATATATCTCTTTTTCTACTCTCAGCAATCAATTTCTGTTCAGGGTGATAATTTCCAACCGTCACTATCATGGTTATTCCCGTTCTCTCCTAACTTCCCCTCTACTTGTGCCAAGCTTCCAAAAGTGGGCCAGTCCTCAGTCCCTTGTTTCTACTGCCATTGGATATAAGTCTCATAATGTTTTGTGTTTGATATTTTTGCTTCAACTTGTTAGGTAAGTGGTGGTACATCTTTGAAGACATTAGCGTCAACGTCACAAAGGGGTCTACCTATATTTTTCTCCATGCAACTCCTCGGTTCAGGTCTGATATTGAGGTCTTTAATCCATTTTTAGTGACTTTTGTACCTGGTGTTAGAAAGAGGTCTGAGTTTTTTGGTTATTTCCCTCTGGTCTTAGCTGCCCAGATTTCCCAGCACCACTTGTAGTACAGTTTAAAGTTGTGGAAAGGTGATGCCTCCCATTTTTTTCCCAAGCGCAAGAACATTTTTATCACTATTAGAATATGGATATAAAGAGACTAAATATACAACATGTTACTATGCCAATTGACTTATTTTAAGTGGTCTTTTTATTGAGGGAAAATAACATGAACTGACTAAATAAAAATATGTGAGAATTTTTCCCAGTATCCATGTTTATGATTACTTAATAGAAGTCACCTACAGTTAGTAAGAAATCTGCAAACATGCATACTAAATCTCACGTGGTTTGACTGTCTGTCAGACCATTTCCTAAAAGAGAGCAATTCTAAATCTGAACCATTACAGAACACTACAACAGAACTCTGTGAATCACTAAGAGTAAGATGGCCTTCCTATATGCAAACAGCGAAAGAGAAGAAAGGGACATTAAAGAAACTATCCCATTCACAATTGCGCGCAGAAAATCAAACACCTAGGAATCAGTTTGACAAAGAATGTAAAGGATCTCTACAAAGAAAACTACAAAACGTTACTTCAGGAAATAAAAGAGGACCTGAGGAAATGGAGACACATTCCCTGCTCATGGATCATGATTAACATTATCAAAATGGTAATACTCCCTAGAGCTTTATACAGATTCAATGCGGTCCCTATAGAGATACCCATGATGTTCTTCAAAGAAATTGAAAAAACACTCCTGAAATTTGTATGGAATAATAAACCCCCATGAATAGCTAAAAGCAATCCTTGGGAAAAGAAGATGGGAGGTATCACTTTCCCCAACCTCAAGCTCTACTACAGAGCAGTTGTAATTAAGACAGTGTGGTATTGGTATAGAGACAGACCCGTAGACCTATGGAATAGAACTGAGTATCCTGAAACACACTCTCAAATATACAATCACTTAATCTTCGATAAAGGAGCAAAAAATATTAAGTGGAGCAAAGAAAGCCTCTTCAACAAATGGTGCTGGGAAAACTGGGCAGCTAAGTGTAAAAAAATGAACTTAGACCTCCTTCTAACGCCATGCACAAAAGTCAGATCAAAATGGATTATAGATCTCAACATCAGACATGAATCTATAAGGTACATCAAAGAAAACATAGGAGAAATGCCCTATGACATCGAATCTAAAAGTATCTTTAAAGACGACACACCACTGACCAAGAAAATGGAAACAAAAATAAACAAATGGGGTTATATAAAATTGAAAAGCTTCTGCACCTCAAAAGAAACGGTGACCAAGATACAAAGACAGTCCACAGAGTGGGAAAGAATATTCACTCAATACCTATCTGACAAGGGGTTAATATCCAGGATATATTAGGCACTGGTTGCCCTTCACAAGAAAAAAAACAGCCAACCCCATCAAAAAATGGGGAGAAGAAATGAACAGAAGCTTCCAAAAAGAGAAATTCGAATGGCCAAAAGGCATATGAAAAGTTCTCTTCAGGAAGGAAAAGAGAGAGAGAGAGAAAGGGAAAGAAATAAAGAACTTGCCATGGAGGAGGGCTGGGGAGGTAGGAGGGAACCGGGGACATTGGTGGTGGGAGATGGGCACTGGTGGAGGGATGGGTGCTGGAACACTGTATGACCAAAACCCAAATATGAACTTTTTAATTGTATATCTTTGTAATTGTAAAAAATAAAAAAAAATTTAAAAATTTTTAAAAACTGCTCTTCATCTTTAATCATCAGGGAGATGCAAATCAAAACAACAATGAGGCACCATCTCACACCACAGAGACTGGCACACATCCCAAACAGCAAGAACAACCGGTGCTGGCGTGGATGTAGGGAAAAGGGACTCTCATCCACTGTTGGTGGGAGTTCCGACTGGTCCAGCCCTTTTGGAAAACAATATGGGCAATTGAGCTCCCATTTGATCCAGCAATAGCACTCCTGGGAATATACCCAAGAGACCGAAAAAAGACATAGCAGAAACACTATCTGTACTTCTTTATTCATCTCTGCGCTGTTCACTATAGCTAGAATCTGGAAACAACCTAAATGCCCGAGAACAGAGGACTGGCTAAAGAAACTGTGGTTCATCTACACTATGGAATACTATGCAGCTGTCAGAAAAGATAATTATGAAATTTATCTGCAAATGGATGGACATGGAGACTATCATGCTGAGTGAAATTAGTCAGAAGGAAAAGGACAGATATAGAATGACTGCATTCATTACTAGGATATAAATAGATACCAGTGTTTTACTAAGTGTGGGAAATGGTAATGGCAGACTAAAACTCACCATTGAATATACACAAAGAGACTTAAGTGATAAACTCTAAATCTCTGCAGGGCTAGCCACAATGTGTAAAAAAGAAGAGGGAGAGAGATGCAGAGACAGAGAGAGAGAAAGAGAGAAAATGGGGCTACTTGCTATTGAGGAAGCCTGGGGGGTGGGGAGGGGTACACTGGTGGTGGAAATGGGCCACTGGTGGAGGGGAGGGGTGCTGGAATACTGTATTACCAGGAACCAATTATGAACACCTTTGTTTTTTTAACATTTTATTATACCACTGCGAGATATACAATTACAGTGCTGTTAACTCTTGGGGTTTCAGTCACACAGTGTTCCAGCACCCTGCCCTCCACCAGTGCCCCCCAGCCACCACCCATGTCCCCAATTCCCTCCCCCCACATCCTGCCTAAATGGCGGGTTCTTTACTCTCCTCTCTCTCTCTCTCTCCCTCCTTCTCCCACACATTTGTACACTTCTAAGTGCACTACATTACTTAGAAGCCATCATTACATTTTTTTGTCTGTATTTAATGCTCAGTTCTATGTTAGCATCAGAACTTTAGACATTTATTCACACATGTTCCCTTCTCTATCTAAACCAACCTCTGACTCCCACCGCTTGTGGTATTTTCCACTTTCGGTAAGATCACCTAGTATATTTATGTCATGCAAATAAATGCAGTCATTCTATGTCTCTCTCTTTCCTTCTGACTAATTTCACTCAACATGATTCTTTCCATATCCATCCATTTATAGCAAAATTTCATAACTTCATTTTTTCTGACAGCTGCATAGTATTCCATTGTGTAGATGTACCACAGTTTCTTTATCCAGTCATCAGTTCTCGGGCATACTGGTTGTTTCCAGGTTCTGGCTATTGTGAATAGTGCTGCTATTAAAAATCAAAGTGCGGATTCCAGTGTTTCCACTGTGTGTTTTTATTGGCAGGGTATATTCCCAAGAGCGGTATGGCGTGGGTCAAAGGGGAGCTCAAGTGTAAACTCTAAATCTCTGGAGGGCTGGCCACAATGTTTTCCAGAAAAGGTGTAGAGAGATGCAGAGACAGAGAGAGAGATGAGAGCAAATGGGGCTACTTGCTATTGTGGCTAGCCTGTGGATGTGGGCCATGTGGTGGGAGGGTGATATCTCGTGGTGGATTTGGGGCACTCGTCGATGGTCAGGGGTGACTAGGAAGAACTCGTATTGCCAAGAAGCAATTATGAGAACACCTTTGTAATTGTATGTCTCACGGTGGTATAATAAAAATTTTTTTTAAAAAAGAGTCTCTTACAAGCACTTACACAATTATTTTTCACTGGAATCTGGACCTCTGAGCAATTGACTTAAAAATATCACCAGATAGATTCATAATTCTTAAATTACATAGCAGTAATTGAGAAAATTTTTGGTAATTTTCAGTAATTTTTAAAAATGTGTTGATTTTCATGAAGCTATTACTACAATATAATATAAATGTTTGGCAGTTAGCATCTGGTATACTGTTGGATAACCCCCTGTAGGTGACAGTTAAGAAAACTGTTAAAAACAGAAGCTCAGGAGTCTAAGCCAGGCCAGATGGCTCAAAAGAGGCCCTGGAGAGAATCCCAGGTGGCCTGCTGCCTGGGACTGTGGGTCAACGCCAGGACCATCTTGCTCGGTGCCTGGGTCTCAGAGCCAGCACTAGTGCCAGAGAACCAGAGAGCCGGGGCCAGTGCCAGGACCCTGTTGGCCGAAAGAAAGATCCTGAAAACAGGGCCAAGACCAGTGCACTGGCCTGAAAGAGAAAGGACCTGAAAAGAGAGGATCTGAAGAAGAGAAAAGACATAGAGACAGAGAAACAGAGATTGTTAGGGCTGTTTGGGGTCCCTAACGGTATCGGGGTCTATCTGGTTCCCTGGTCATGCTAGGGGCCGATGACCATCCCCTCTGGCCAATGAACAAAGAACCATCAGCCTAGTTTAGAAATCCAAAAGCATTTCTTTTTACAACTTCACTCCACACCAACTTCTACCCACATTCTGCCACATCACAACAGCTGAAATCCTCACACACACTCACACACTCACACCAGGACCTCCAAACTGCAGGAGCTAAATCCTGTGCAGGGGGTGGGGACAGGGCGTAACCAAAGGAACATGCTTATTCCTCCCACAATGAAGTAGAAACAGGTTTCGTTGCAAAACCCTCAGTGGACCATGCCTCTGCTCCCCAAGGCTAAAGAGGCGCTCATGTAGAGCACTGCTCTTCTCTCTTAGGCTAGTAAACAATCATTTCTCTCTTTTTTTTAACTTATTTTTTATTTTGTTACTTTTTGGTCATACCCAGTGATGCGCAGGGGTTACTCCTGGCTCTGCACTCAGGAATTACTCCTGGTGGTGCTCAGGGAACTTTATGGGATGCTGAGGATGGAACCCGGGCTGGCCACGTGCAAGGCAAATGCCCTACCCGCTGTGCTATCACTCCAGTCCCTCTCTCTTTTTTAACTTAAACTCTTTATTTTTATTTTATTATAACACCATGAGATATACAATTACAAAGATGTTCATAATTGGCTTTCGGTCTTACAGTTTTCCGGCTCTCTTTCCTCCACCAGTGCACATTTCCCACAACCAATATGCCCAGTTTCCCTTCCCTTCCCCCCAGACTGCCTCTATAGCAGGCACTTTTCTTTCTTTATCAGACACTTTTTACCATCAAGTCCCTCGTAGAGAACACCTTTATAGGGGAATGAGGAATTAGGTCCAGTCTAAATGGTACTGGGGCTTATAGTTGGAAAATATGACAGAAGCCAAGGAGCAAATAATTTAGAGTTAAAATAACACCACTAAGCTTTCAGACCATCTTTTTGTATTTAAAATTGGCTTTACTTCATCAGTCATTTTTGTGCAAATACGTTATTATAGCTTAGATAATATGGTTACCATAGTGTTAAAATTTATGGTATTTGGGCCAGAAGAATAACACAGTGTTTAAGGTGCTTGCCTTACTTGCTCCAGACCCAGGCTTGATCCCTGACAATAAATCTGTGTTCTGTTGTTGTATGTAAATGAGTCATAAATTGTTAAGAATTTAAATTATTCTTTCAATAAAAAATAGGAAAAATAAGACGATTATCTTCTAGGAAAATTTTTCTGACTTTATCTTTCTTTCTTCTTTTTCTTCTTCTCCTTCTCCTTCTCCTTATTCTTATTCTATTCTTAATTTTATTGTTTGAGTCACCTGACTGTACCTCTGGCCTACTCCTGTCTCTACACTCAGTGATCTCTCCTGGAGGATTTAGGGTCTGTATTTGGTGCTGGGGATCAAACCTGGGTCAGCTGAGTGAAAGGCAAGCATATCGTTCATTTTATTATCTCTCCAGCCTTCCATTTCCTGACTTTAGCTTAAACTATAAATCTATTAGTATTAAATAACAAATTTATATGTTAAGCACTACTGGTAATTTTCTTATGGAAATTTTACAGTTATGTTTTTAAAATATATAGTTCAACATAAAAACAAATATAACTTTAGAAATACAATAGAATCTATGTCAACTTAACATTTATTAAATATTACTCATAATTGCAATTTAATTGATTATATTATAATTTAAAATGGCAATATAATAAGGTGTCTAAATATAGCTTTACATAATTATCAGAAAATAAATAATGTTATTGATTTTATTGTTTGGTAGTCTTTAACATAATAGTGCTAATGCAATTTATTTTACTTTAAGCTATAATAATATCATATTCATATTTCATCTGTTTCAAAATTTTATTTTTCCCCAAAGTTTTAATAAATTGTAAGCATATAAATATTCTTAATGTGTATGCTTTCCAGATAGAGTAAATTCAAGCTTAGAAATTGCAAAAATAAACAGAGAGAAAGCTTAATACCAGCACATTTTAAGTAACATATTAAATTTTGCTGTGTTTCCTTTGAGAAATATGAACACATCTATATCACTGTATATAGTTGTATAATTAAAGAAAACTATGCCACATCTTTGACTGTTTCGGTTTATATTGTACATTTTCATTTTATGCATTTTATATTTTTATTATCTTAATATTCCTTGTAAAGAATACATACCATAGTGTTGTGTTTGGAGATTCTCTTACATTGTAGTGATTTGTTCAACTATTCTCCTGATATTCAACATCTAGGTTTTAAGGTCTTGCTACCATAAATGAAGCTGCAATAAAGAGCCTTATGCTTAATTCAGTGTACATCTCTGATTATCATCTTAGGACATATTCCTAAAATGCAATAATTGGGTCAAAGAACATGAGTATTTTAGTGATTTGTATAAATGTGCCACAGAGAGCATATTAGGCCATCATTTACATTTATTTAATCAACAATAATAAGTTAATAAGTCAGTGCTGAAGATTCATATATAATTACAGCAGGTGGAGTGTTTACCTTGCACAACACCAACATGGGCTTGATCTCTAATATCACCTATGGTCCCCCAGCCCTGCCAGAAGTGATCCCTGTGTGCACAACCAGGAATAAACCCTGAGCACAGCAGGGGTGTCCCAAGCCTCCTTATACAGAATAATAAGTCATGTTGAGTGTTTTAGTGTATTCATTTACAATTTGTTGTACTTTAAATTGTTTGAAGAAAAGGTGGAGTTATATCAACCACACAGCAGAGCCTGGCAAGCTACCTGTGTCATATTTGATATGCCAAAAGCAGTAACAATAATTGACCTCATTTCTATGACCTGAACAAATGGCTTGAGGCTCTTCATGTTCCTGGAGTGAACAAAGGTCTTTGAGCTATACTAGCACTCAACAGGGACAAATGGAGATGTTACTGGTGCCTGCTCGAGCCAATTGATGAATGAGAAGACAAGTGATACAAGTGATACAAGTGATAAATCTGTAGTAATCAAAACAATGTGATAATGGAATAAAGATAGACTCTCAGATCAATGTAAAAGAATTGAGAGCCCAAAGATAATCCTTCATATTTATGAGCAGTTAATCTATAATAAAGGAGCTGTATGCATGAAGTGAAACAAGGAAAGTTTCTTCAACAAATGGTATTAGAAAAATTGGAATCACAAGGGAAAATTAGAAAAAGACAAGTCAGGGGGGCATAGCGATAGCACAGTGGGTAGAGCATTTGTCTTGCAAGCAGCCAACCTGGGTTAGATTCCCTGCATCCCATATGGTCCCCTGAGCACCGCCAGGAGCAAATCCTGAGTGCAGAGCCAGAAGTAACCCTGAGCACTGCCAGGTGTGACACAAAAGCAAATTAATTAATTTTATCGATTGATGGATTAATTAATTGATTAAATAAAATACAAGTCAGAAAGATAGAAACATGGAAGGAAGTAGAAGGAAGGAAGGGAAAAAGAAGGAAGGAATAAAGGAAGGAAGGAAGGAAGGAAGGAAGGAAGGAAGGAAGGAAGGAAGGAAGGAAGGAAGGAAGGAAGGAAGGAAGGAAGGAAGGAAGGAAGGAAGGAAGGAAGGAAGGAAGGAAGGAAGGAAGGAAGGAAGGAAGGAAGGAAGGAAGGAAGGAAGGAAGGAAGGAAAGGAGGGAGGAAGGGAGGAAGGGAGAAAAGAGACTAGAGTCAAATTTCACATCATTCACTGAAGTTTGTTCAAAGTTAATTAAAACCATGAGAATAGACCAAAATCTCCAAGATACATTGAGGAAAACATAGACAAAACTCTCTAAGATATGGACTTCAGAAGTGGTTATATATTGATTTGACTCCATTGGCAAAGATAACAAAATAATTCAAATTAAATATTTTTGTGGTAAGAGAAACTCAGGTAATATAAAACTTATTTTTTAAATTGGGACCAGAGCTATTATATAGTATGTGGGATACTTAACTTGCACATGGCTGAACCAGGTTTGATCTCCTACACCCAATATAGTCCTCTAAACCCCCACCAGGAGAGATCCCTGAACTTAGAGCCAGGAATAAGTCCTGAGCACCACTGAGTGTAATCAAAAAACAAACAAACAAAACCATATTTTAAAAGCACTTGCACATACCACATCAGGTAAAGGGCTAATTTCCAAGATACACTGAACACTCAAAAATCTCAACAATGAAAAAAGTGGGGCGAGAGAACAAAAATGCAGTTCCTGAAAGAAGACATACAAAGGCTCATAGCATATGGAAAAGTGCTCATCACCATTAATTATTAAGAAAATGCATACTAAAACAAAGATACATTATACCATACCACTGAGAATGGTATATATAAAAATATAGGGGAAAAATAGTCTTGGGAGAAAAGAGATTTTAAAAGGCACCCTTATTTACTTTTAGTGCATATGTCCTCTAGTTCACCTTCTATGAAAAAGAGTATGGATATTTCTATCCAAAGGTAAACTTTGAACTCTATACAACTCAGCTTTTCCACTTGTCATTGACCTGGTAACACAAAACATTAATTCACACTTATGTTCAGTTCCAGTTCACTGTGGTATTTAGCCTGGCTGAGTTACTGAGTTCTTTTGCACATGTAATTCAGTTATTTTGCTGAAGCTCTTGGGTTTACAGCCCAAGATCTGTTAATCTCCTCTGCGTGCTATGATCTTCCTTGTCCATGAAGCTCATGTGGAACACATTAGATCTAACTAAAGAAGAATTGAAAGTTATTCTATGCCAGCAACATAAATTTTAATCTGTGCATCTAAAATTCAATCAAAATTTATAGATTGAAATGGCCCATTTGTTATTTGTTAAGTGAAGAGATCTTAGTACAAATACCATTTATTTTCCACAAAAAAAGCATTATTTTTTTTTATTTCTTTAATAATCTATATTAAGAAATTGATGAGGGTCAGAGAGATAACATAGTCAATAATGTGCTTTCCTTGCATGCAGTTGACCGGGTTCCACCCCCAACACTCCATATGGTCTTTCCAGTCTGCCATAGCGATCCTTAAGAGCAGAGCCACCAGTAAGTTGAGCACCACCAGGCATAGCTAAAAAACAAAACAATAACAATAATGAGAAAGGATATAGATGGCAAAGTATTAGAAATATATCTGCCAATCAGCCGAAGAAATACTTTTGAAATGGGAAGAACTCTACCTAAATGAGACTTTATGAAATTGTAGTAAATTTTCTTAAGTTTTGGTTCTTTCTACGTTTAGAATATTCTTACACTAAATGAACATAGACGACAATGAAGAACTAATAGAATTTTTTTCAAGTCTGTTAACCTGAAGGATCTTTCACATCATCACCAGTTTATAATTTATGCACTGAATCTTTCTAAAGGAAATTTATTTATATCCTTCCCCTTTCTGTCCTGAGGTAAAGACAAAGTTATCTGGACTATCAATGCTTTGCTGCTTCAGTCACAACCTTCCCTCTCCTATAGTAATCTATGTTTATGACTGCAGTTATAGTAAAAATAGAAAGTCAATATTTGTGTTCTGTGCATGTCAGATAATCAACCTGGTTAGAGACATAGCATATGACATCTGCATTCAATGGACAGGGCTAGTCCCCACGTCCTTCCAGACAGTTTGTCTAATATGGTACAGTATTTGTACAGCTGACATTCACAACTCCCTTGTGTGTGTTCTTAGGGAAACTCAAGATTTTTGTTTGAGTTTTGATCCTGTTGATTCTGGCATTTGGTCTGGAAAAATGTGAAGAATAAAAAAGAAGAAAGGAGGGGGAAGAGGAGGAGAAAGAGGAGGAGGAAGAGGAGGAGAAGGAGGAGGAAGAAGAAGAAGAAGAAGAAGAAGAAGAAGAAGAAGAAGAAGAAGAAGAAGGAAGAAGAAGAGGAAGAAGAGGAAGAAGAAGAAATGAGATAAAATAAATTTTCAGAAAACCTAAAAATCCCAAATTAAATGGAAAAACTTTTTTATACACAGTCACCAACTTAGCCACATAGCCCTCTTTATCCCTTTCTAAGCTCTGCTAAATTACAACCTAGACCATACTCTCTAACTCTTCAACCATTTTGTGATTTGCCTACTTCCTAAAAAGTACAAAGAAACTATGGAAAAATTAGAATGAAGCATCCAAAACCAAGCATGTAAGGACTCCTTTAAAAGTTATAGATTTTAGAGGAAGATTTGAGTTTCAGGTTTAGCTATTTGACTGTGGCAATATATCTTGCTGTAAATAAATCTCATATTTCTCATCTATAAAACCAGTGATACTAATAAAAAGCTCCTGGCCCTCGAGGTGTTGCAGGTGTGGCTGTGGTACCCGGCTGCATCGGCAGGTGGCAGACAGGGAGACAGACTTGTCTACACCCAGGGCTCTGCCCTGTGGGCCCTGGATAGTTGATGGTCTGACATAGAAAAAGACTGGGCCCCCTGGGATGAATCCAGAGCCACGACAGAGCCTGACAAGCTCCCCGTGGTGTATTCAATATGCCAAAAACAGTAACAATAATGGACCTCATTCCCAATGAATGGAGATGTTACTGGCACCCACTCTAGCAAACCGATGAACAACGGGAACACAAGTGAAGAAGTGACAAGTGACTAATAAAAGCTAATTTTCAATGTCAATGAGATTTAATTAAGTAAGATAAATAAATAATTCAACGTGATGTAGGCAGATAGATGGGACAGTCCACTGCAATGGAATTCCTAGGATGTAATAAAACCAACAACTTAAAGGCTACAAAAAATCAATTTTGCAGAAACAAGAACTAAGGTCTGATAAGCTTCACCTGGAGCCAAGAGACCCAGGGAAGGCTGGACCTGTCCCCCTTCCTCACACACACACACACACACACACACACACACACACACACAGAGAGAGAGAGAGAAGCTCCTGCAGAAACAAGGACAGGAAAGGAATTTCAAAGACCATCCAACTCTCCCAACACTACCCCCCACTTGGCAACTGCCCTAACAACCCACATAGGTTGAGCCCCTCATGAGGGAAGTTTGGGAAAAACCTATGAAAGCCACCTTTAACAAAGGAAGGGTGTGCACATGCTCCTGGTGCCCACGTGCTGCTTGAGCCCACGTGGCCAAGCACACATGGTGCCTGAGCATATGTGTCACCCTCATCTCCCCTCTTGAGATGTGTACTGTCTCTCACTTTCTCTCCTCCTTCCCCTTCCACAAAACCTCCAGATAAACTGTTTTACTTCCCTGCTCGTCTCTGCCTGAATTTCTTCTTCAGAGAGGCATAGGCGAGAAAGTGCAAAGCCTGCATGACGCCTAACCTTCCCGGGGGTTCTGGGGCAGCAGAGGCGGGTTAGGAGAAAGTGACTGTCTCCTTCCCGCCTCACGTAAAACACCTGTGGGGGTTCCTCCCTAGATCAAATGCAGCTTTTATAAATTTCGTTTTTAATTTTAATTTTTCTTAATTGAAACACACTGAGATACACAATTACAAGTTGTCCATGACTGAGTTTAAGTCACATAATGTTCCATCACCTGTCCCTTCACCAGCATATGTTTCCAACCATCAATGTCCCTGGTTTCCCTCCCACCATCCTCCCATCTCTGCCCCAGACTGCCCCTCTGCCCCAGACTGCCTCTATGGCAGGCACTTTTCTTCTTTCTCTTCTTTCTCTTTCTTTTCTTTCCTTCTAGGCATTATGATTTGCTATACAGATATTGACAGGTTATCCTATATATCCCATTACCTACTTGCAGAACTTAGTTCTTGTCCAGAGTGACCATTTTTAAGTATCATTGTCATAATGGTTCCTTCTCTATCCTGGCTGCCCTACTCCTGCCTTTCCACTTATGGCAAGCTTCCATTCATGAACTAGTTGCTCTGACCCTTGTTTCTACTGTTCATGGTATCAGTCTCATTTCTGGTGCTGGGAAGATTATGTTAATGCCCAAGGCTTGTAACCGCTCCTTACCTATGGAAGAAGGAAATTCTAATCAAGTCCCTAGATATATGGAAAGTATCAAACTCCTAAGCTGTGGCAGCAGAGATCCACATTTTATATTTTAATTTTCTAATACTTATTCAGGAACGATATTGTTTAGCTTGGGCTGTCAATCAAAATTGTCTATCGATCAAACAATAGACTTAGTTTCCTCACATTTTGAGATATGTTCCTAAGATTCAAGTGCCAGTATGGTCAGATTCTGGTAATACCTCTCTTCTGGAACTGCAGATAGTGCCCTTTATCTGTATCTTCATAGGATTCTCCCTGATGTGTATACATGGAGAGAGCAAGGTCTCTGATGCCTTTCTCTCATAAGCACACTTATCTCTTCATGAGGGTCCAATCTCATGCCAAAAAATAAGGATGGACCTCTACCTTATAGCATATGAAACATTAAACATGGATCAAAGAGTTAAATGTAACAAGTAAAACTAAAATATTAAATTTTTGCAAGAAAATATAGGTAATTATCTTTGTTCCTTAAACAAAGGTTTCTTATATATAATATTAAAAAAGCAGAAGCACCCAAAAGAAAAAAAATTAAATAATGTACTTGTGGGCAGTCATTCACAATATAATGATGTTAAAGTGACATATTTTAAGCTAAAGAAGTTCTAGAAAAATGTATTTCCTTTAGCTGCAAGAGTACTGCTTCCAGAAAACATAACCTTTAAGAATGCCACTTCTATAGAGTTCCCTGTGAGTTCAACTATTTTGGGGACAGATTTCCCAGGTTTTTTTTTTTGTTTGTTTGTTTTGTTTTATTAAAAAAAAAAACAGCCTGCAACATTTTTATCCAGAAACTTTTCTCATTGGTATAAAACCAAAATAATCGAAAATATGAGATGTAAAATTTTACATTTATAAGCATACAACTTATAAGTTATAAGCATACAACTTCATAAAAGTTGTATGCTTATAAAGCTTCCATGGAAGCTTTTTATTTTTATTTTGGGGCCACATCTAGCCATGCCTAGGGCTTAACCTGGTTCTGTGTGTAAGATTCAAATGTAGGAAATGCACCCAGGACCAAACAGTGATCAGCTGATGAGACAGTAACATTCCGAATCAGAGATCACCTCGCCCCAGCACAGAAAACTAGACTCGTGACCCACCTGGTTCCAGGAAGCTATTAGGCCGCATTCTGTGCTTCTCCACATCGATCCCGCTGCAGAGAACAGGAACCCGACCAAGCACTCTGTTTCCACTGGTGTTGGTTCCCTTTTCCTGCCCTAAACATGCAGGCTGGGGAGGGGGAAGGGAATTGGGGACATTGGTGGTGGGCACTGGTGGAGGTATGGGTGCTGGAACACTGTATGACTGAAACCCAAACAAACATCTTTGTTATTGCATATCTCATGGTGGTATAATAAAAAATATTTTAAAAAAGAATAATCCCACTCATTCTGTCCCAGTTTATGACTATACCCCAGCCTCCACCAGAGACCCGTAAGGTCCTCCCCAGAGTGCACCCCAATAAACTTCTCCTATTCCTTCCCTTTTATTTTTCTATCTCCCCGTCTATGCTAGCTGAGGTCACTGATCTATCACTGTGCTCACAGATCACTCCAGAAGGGTTTGAAGAACCATATTGGGTGGTGGGCTTGGGGTGAATCAAACACTGGTCTACTTCCTGCAAGGTAAATGCCTTTCCTGTTGTTCTATCTCTCCGACCCAGCCACTCTCTTTATAGTTGTTAAAAACTGGAAATTGTTCAGTCCTTTATATGCATAAACAAATATATCAGTGCAATAAAATTGTAGTGTCACAAAAAAGTAATGAAGTACTGATACATTCTACAACACGGTAGATAAATTTTTATGTAAGATACATTTATTTAAAATAAAGCTTAAAACTGTACTAAATAAAACCCAGACACAGAGAACCACATATTGTATGGTTCCAAATATGCTTCATTAATATAGCAACCAAAAAATGCTATTTAAGCCATTATTTTATGCCAAAATAAAACAAAGTATAGCTAATATTATGGGATATAAAAAATATTCATTCCCCTTGGTCTTGGTAAAGTATATCATATTCATATACTGATATGAATCCAAGCCTATCTCCAGATCTAAAGAGAACATATTACCTTTGCCTGACCAATAATGACATTTGTATGACCACAGACTAAAAAGTTTGATCAAGCCAATTAGAGCCCATCATTACTTAATACATTCAGGTTCAATCTTGATATTCTTAAATGAAGAAACGTTTTTCTTCCAGTGGAATTGAAGCCCACCATGAAAACAAACTGGGGGGTGGGGGAGGGAATCCAAATATTGTAATCAGTGTAATTTTGTCAATAAAATAAAAGAGCAATAATTAGTTATAGGTGCAGAGAGATAATACAGGGGTTAAGATGCCTGCTTTGCATTTGCCTGACTCAATTCTATTCCCAGCACCACAGTCATCTGTAAACCGCAGAATATAGCCCTAGAGGTGCCTTTGCCCTGAGGATCCGCTGTATTACAGTCTTAAGAGCACCAGTTCTTGTGTTCCTGTAATATGCAGGAGCAGAGACCGTGGGTCTCTCTGTTCACCCATGGTTCCCAGGTAATAAAGGACTCAGAGTTTCCCCTTTGGCAGCTGCTGTGAGCAGCTTCATTGTAGCTATCTCCATCTCTTTCCATTCCACATGATAAACATTTCGGTAAAATCTTGGGCTCTTTCTGAGAAAGAGAATTTAGTCATTTCACAAGACCATAAAACTCTGCCCCAGAGTTTTATTTGTCTCCTCAAATAGACAACCCCCAAAACTTAAATCAGACGAAACACTCTGTAGGATCCTTACATTCTCTGTAACATTTTTGTCAATTGATAAGAAATGTAAATAATCTTATTTTTATATGAAAGGAACTGCAAAAACCCCCTTACTTTTATTTGTTTATTTATTTTATTTATTATTTATTATACCACCGAGACATACAGTTACAAAGATGTTCATGATTGGGTTTCAGTCATACTGTGTTCCAGCACCCATCCCTCCACCAGGGCCCTATTCCTACCAACAAAGTCCCCATAATCCCTCCCCCTCCCCCAGCCTGCCTCTGTGGCAGGCACTTTTCTCTCTCTCTCTCCCTCTCTCTCTCTCTCTCTCTCACTCTCACTCTCACTCTCTCTGCCCTCTCTGTCCCTCTCTCCCCATCTCTTAAACATTGTGGTTTGCCATATGTACATTTATGGGTTATCATGTATATCCCTTTGCCTACATTCAATGCTGAGTTCTAGTGTGGCATTATCATTTCCCACAATTAGTAGAACACCGGTATATATTTATATCCCACTAATGAATGCAGCCATTCTATATCTGTCCTTTACCTTCTGACTAATTTCGCTCAGCATGATACTCACCATGTCCATCCATTTGCAGGTAAATTTCATGACTTTGTCTTTTCTGACAGCTGTAAACCCCTTACTTTTAAGTTGATCCTATGCTAAGTTCTTCCCTAACTGGGGAATTTCTTTCCCTTAGACTTTTTAATTTTATTTTTCAAATCTGAGTCTGGGCATCTTTACTACTCAATATTTTCACTCTAGTATAGCGCTAGCACGGCAGAGCCTGGCAAGCTGTCCGATGCGTGTTCGATATGCCAAAATCAGTAACAAAAATGTTTATTTTCCTGACCCTGAAAGAGCCCTTAATACGGCAGCTGTATATTCCTGAATCAACCAGATGCCATTGGGCTACATTGGCATGTGATAGGGTCCAATGGAAATGTTACTGGCACCCACTCAAGCAAATCGATGAATAACGGGATTCAAGTGATCAAGTGATTTTCACTCTTGAAAATATTGAAGTACCTGAAAACCATGAATAAACACTGAAATTCGCCATCACAGTTCCTGCACTGATATTCAACTTTCTGGTCTGGTTAGCCAAGAATCACCTGCAGTGACCTATGGGCCCTCTCAGCACCCTTAGGCACACTTTCCCCCAATTGGCTTTTTAGTTCATTGATCTTTTTCTAACAGCAAGAGGAACTGTTTTGAACAAGTTTGCTATCCAGGACCATTTTATTTTAACCAAGATAAAAAAAAAAAAAAACATGAGGCTATGGTAAAAGAAAAATTTTTATTCTATCATGCTATATTTGTTTTTAGGGGTCTGTAAATTAGGTTGACAAAATCATATTAGCAATAGAAAAGGAAGGTTTTTTTATATAGCAATATATAATGCTTAAAAGAAAAATGTGACTCAAAGGGGCAGTTAGAATTGGGGGATTATCTACCATTTTAACAGAGAAAGGCAATGTAGAGAAATGAATGACTTTCTGAAAGATAAATGTGTCTGTAGGATAATGTGTAGAATATATGTGTGGCAGATTGGCTGTAATGTCTGCTTGGTTATGATACTGACAACCTCTCAGGAGAGATTAGTGCTGCTTCTGGAAAGAGACTTTATGATGGTTAAATGTATTGCGGGTTGGAGGCTCCCAAACAATGCACAAGGAACCCCTGGGTTACTCTCAATGTTCTGTCAGTGATACTATGCTACTCTGGCAGTGCTGGTGAGGATGAGGAGTGTAGCTTGAAGGTCAAAGTAAGAAATCCATTCAGTCCAAAAAATCATATGAAAAAAATGCTCATCATCACTAATCATCAGAGAGATGCAAATCAAAACAACAATGAGATACCACTTTACACCACAGAGACTGGCACATATTCAAAAGAGCAAGAACAACAAGTGCTGGCGTGGATGTGGGGAAAAGGGGACATTCATCCACTGTTGGTGGGAATGCCGGCTGGTACAGCCTTTCTGGAAAACAATATGGACATTCCTCCAAAGGCTAGAAATTGAACTCCCATTTGACCCAGCCATACCATTCCTGGGAATCTACTCTGGGAAGCCAAAAATACGCAGCGGAAACACCATCCCTACCCTGCTATAATGTTCATAGCAGCATTATTCACAATAGCCAGAATCTGGAAACAACCAGAGTGCCCTAGAATCGATGACTGGATAAAGAAGCTTTGGTACATCTACACAATGGAATACTATGCAGCTGTTAGGAAAAATGAAGTTATAAAATTTGCCTATAAATGGATGGACAGGGAGAAGATTATGTTGAGTGAAATTAGCCAGAAGGAGAGAGACAGGCACAGAATGACTGCATTTATTTTCATGACATAAACATATATGTACATATTATGATATCAATATCCAAGGTCAAGTGAAACATGTATCAGGAGGTCTTGTCAAAGGTGGAAATTATCACAAACATGTGGGAGTCAGAGGCTAGATAAGACAGAAAATGGAACAGTGTGCTAAAAATTGTCACTGTATCACTGTATCACTGTCTTCCCATTGTTCATCAATTTGCTCGAGTGGGCACTAGTAACATCTCCATTAGTCCTGTCACAAGCAAGTTCTACTTGCTACAGGGACAGGAGGAGCCTGAAACCATTCTTCAGGTTATGGAACTGAGGTCCATAATAGTTACTAGTCTTTGGCATAAAAAGTAACTAAAACACAGTAGCTTGCCAGGCTTTACCGTGTAGGTGGCATAGTCTCAGTAGAAGGGTCTCAACCCGAGCATTTACTGATGAAACTTAAAGGGGGAAGATCAGGTTTTCTCTTGGATGGAGCTCTGAGGAACTATGGAGTCTGGATGTTGAGAATGACTGACTGCATGATGTGTAGTTTGCTCTGGCTTCTTGCCAGGCTTACTTGTATCAGTTAAAACATGTCTATAACTGTTTACTATGTATAAATGTGAAAGAAATTGGGAAGAACCTTATGCAAATTCTGTATCCTATAAAAATATCACGCTGCCACGTGCCAAGGGATATGTGGGTCTGGCGGGTGGGTCTCTCTCTTCTGGGGCAACTGGCATGGAGGCGGGGAAAGGGCAGGGCCCAAAACTCCACTCTGAGTCCGGCCAGCATGGTCTCTCCCCACTCATGAGAGCAAATCCTTGGATCAATGTTGGACTCGGTCAGGGGCTGGCCGAGCCCCTTACCGGGAGGTCAGCTCCATGGGTTGCTTCCACATAGGGCCGGCCGCGCAGCACAGGCTCTGGGTCTGAAGTGGATGGGTCTGGATCTCTTCCGGGGTTGCAAATTAATTTGCAACAATTGTCAAAAGTACTAATACCAACCTAGAACTGAGCATTAAATACAGGCAAAAAGATACACATGACAACCCTTTAATGTATGTTCTGTAATCCATAGTCTGAAAGGGAAGGAAAGAGAAGAAAGGAAATATATAAGGAACCTTCCATGGAGGCGGGCTGGGGAGAGGGGAGGGAACCGGGGGCGTTGGTGGTGGGATGTTGCAGGACTCCTAAGGGCCGCTGCATCTGCTCTGAATTGCCACCTGCAAATCACTTCGTAGATAAGGGGGTAGTCTAAATGTGGCAGTTTATCTGACCATGTATGCTGTACTAGCTGGTATAAATATTCTCCCATGTTACCACAATCATCGTGGGACTAACTAGATCTTACCAGCATATTAGCCTGGCCACGTAGGACCCCTAAGTAATTACACCAGAGAAAAATGCTGTTTGCTTCCAAGCAAACAAGCATGGCTTCCTGATATACTCAAAGGCAACTAAAATATAAAACTACCATGAAGTAGAAGAGACTTGTGAAGGCTTGGGGAAATATTTAACTGGCATTAGTATTAGTCTTTGGTACAGAGACATGCCATCTCAGAAACCCCCTTCTCTACCCTATAAAGGCATTTCCAGGCAGATCTTGGCTCAAAACATTAGCATACTAAAGGGCCTAGGTAAGGTGCAGGGAGGGATTACCTAAGGGCATTTGACCCTCCCTGCTTTCCATAGCAGTGGGAGGAAGGTCTGAGTTGCAGGGGTATAAACTAGCCTGTTTCCTCTCTCACGCACTTCTTTGTGGGCTCTCTCTTTGTGAGCGCTCACCCTTCTTGGAAGTCTTGTCTTGTCTTCTCCTTTTTACAAGGCCTTTACACGTGGTGGCCGCCATCTTGGCCTACACGTGGCTGGGGTTCTAGCCATGAATCCTAAGCACAGGGTTTTTTCTATTGCTGATTTGTATGCCTGAACCTGTGATAAGTAAAGCCTTTAAAACTGCATCAGATTCCTGAGTTTTCATCCATTCCTCGCCGGCTTCAGAGGTAGAAGGGAACTTCGCTTCCCAGCACTGTCGGGGACCCCGCGGCGCGCCCCGACAGTGGGAGATGGGCACTGGTGGAGGAACGGGTACTGGAACACTGTATGACCAAAACCCAAATATGAACTTTTGATAGTATATCTTTTTAATTGTATATCTCACGGTGGTATAATAAAATACTTAAAAAAAAGAAATCCATTCAAAGACATAAATATATATATATGTATATATATGTATATATATACATATATATGTACATATTATAATACCAATATCCAAGGTCTGGCAAAACATGGATCAGGAGGTCTTGTCAAAGATGGAAATTATCACAAACATGTGGGAGTCTGAGGCTAGGTAAGATAGAGAATGGACCAGTGTACTAATAATTGTCAAAAGTGCTAACACCAACCTAGAACTGAGCATTAAATACATGCAAAAAGATACAACAATCTTTTTTTGACAACCTCTTAATGTATGTATTGTAATCCACAATGTGGAAGGGAAGAAAAAGAGAGAGAGAGAGAGAGAGAGAGAGAGAGAGAGAGAGAGAGAGAAAAACGAAGAAAGAATAAAGAACCTGCCATACAGGCAGGCTGGGGGAGAGGGGAGGGAATCAAGATCATTGGTGGTGGGAAATGGGCACTGGTGGAGGGATGGGTGCTGGAACACTGTATGACCGAAACCCAAATATGAACATCTTATGAAAAAAATTAAAAATAAAGTAAAAAAAAATCCATTCAAGTTCTTTAACCCTTCTTCTTAACCCTACAATTGAATTATTTTTTTAAGGTGCTCTGTTCTAAGTTAGATAAGGTTTCAGGAACTCAGATGCCTCTAGCTAAAAGTAATTGTTATGCCATTGTAATTTGTTATAGTTTCCTAAATGCAAATTATTTAATACTCATACATCTAAACACAGAGCAGAACAAAAATTAGAATTTCAGTCTTCAATTTTTCAATCTTTATCAACTGAATAGTCAGACTGATGATGCAGGCAGACGGGGGGCGAGGGGGTCCAATGGCAATGAAACTTTAGCCCTAAGTCTGTCTAGAGTCACCTTTTTGAAACCAGTAACCAAGACTTGATAAGACCTTCACCCTCAATAGACCTTGAAGAAGCTGGATCAACCTTTCTCTGCCCAACCCTTAATCCAGTTACATTCCAGGACAGAAGATCCAGCAGGAACAGAGGTCAAGAAAAGGAGATTTTCAAAGAAGACCACTCCCAAAATCTACTCCCCTTGGCAATGGCCCTAGCAACGGACTTTAACCTAGGTTGGAGCCCCATATGGGAGTAGCGTAGGGCGAAATCTATAAAAGCCGTCCTGACAAAGGATAACGCGCATGCGTGCTGCCTGAGCCCATGTTGTGCTGCTTGAGCCCACATGGCCAAGCGCACATGGTGCTCAAGCACATGTGTTGCCCACAACTCCTCTCTCTCACTTTTTTTTTCTTTTTGGTTACACCCAGCAATGCTCAGGGGGTTATTCCTGGCTCTGCACTCGAGAATTACGCCTGGTGGTGCTTGGGAACCAGACAGCCACCTCGTGGGACTGGTGGGGCTCAGACACACACTGTGCAGGGCTCAGCGCAGACTTTATCAGTCCTTGGCCTGCCCAGTGCTTCCCAGGTGGCAGAGGCAGCTAGAGAGAAAGTGACCATCTCTCCTTTCTTCCTGCCTCACATAAACCACCCGTGGGGCCCGCCTACATCAAGACTTCTACTTCTGGGCCGGAGCGATAGCACAACGGGTAAGGCGTTTGCCTCGCAAGCAGCCGACCTGGGTTCGATTCCCAGGCATCCCATATGGTCCCCCGAGTGCCGCCAGGAGTGAGTCCTGAGTGTAGAGCCAGGAGTAAGCCCTGAGCATTGCCGGGTGTGACCCAAAAAAAAAAAAAAAAAAAAAAGACTTCTACTTCTTCCTAAACTAAAATGATTTTTTTTTATTCAGAAAACCATACGACAACTTCCCCTCAAGATACACAAGACTTGTGTTTACTTTGTTTAGAAAATAAATCCATTGTGCAAACATGAATTTAATAGTTTGGGGACATTGACAGTGATTCTGAATGGCAAATATTCTGCTCTCTGTAAATTTTCAGGCATTTGTATTTTAGTTAGCTTCTGATTTCTTTTTTTTTTTTAATTTGGGAAAAAATAGGAGAAAGCATACATACCTTTCCGGCCATAGTAAATTAGTACTAGCTGTTTGTCTGCAACCCTTGCTGTTGTTGGAGTGACAGCCTGGGTGTTGATAGGCATCTGAGAGACTAAAGAGAAGCAAATCATGAGGACACTGGGCAATGGGAAAGTCTTAATGTTACCATTTTCCTTATGGTCATAATAACCCCCTGTATAACACACCTGGAATAACTTAACTGAATTCAGCCAATCACTTTATAAATAATTTGAGAAATATGTTCTGTGTGTGTGTGTGTGTCTGTCTCTGTCTGTCTGTCTGTCTGTCTGTGTGTCTGTCTCTGGGTTTCTGAGCAAAATAGTGAGCAAGTTAAAATATGTTCTCCAAGATTGTACAGACATTAGTAAAAGGGTTTTTCTTTCATAAAATTCATTTTTCTCTGACTCTCCCCAAGCTCCCAATTCTTTACAGAATAAAGGTCAAAAATTGCAATGAAGCCTGTACTGCTTTTATTTTTAATGGAATTAATTCATCTAAAATTTATGAGTTCATTTTAAACCTTTAGCTCTGGAATTTCTTAAAATACCAGAATGATTAGTCTTTCATTTTCACATGAGAGTTCTTGGCTTGAGTTCACTGGCCACTCTTCATTTAGGTTTGAGGTATACACTTCAGTTTGTTGAGGTGGTCATTACTTTCCCTGATGTCCAACATTTTTTTATGCTACTTGCTTGTTCCATGATGGTACTTGAGTGTCAGGTCTCAGTATTGTCCCTGACAGTATTGGGGTTCAGCAAAGCCCCAGCTGCTTCTAGTGCAAACGAACATTCCCCTGATTGATGAATACAGGAACAAGTCTACAGGCTTTGAAAGTCTCCTTTTAATCTGTCTTCTCTCTCGTCACTCCACCTCAGTCCAGGAACCGCTCTCTCTCCAAGCAGTGTCTCCCGCAGGCAGGTCCACTGGGATTCTCCCAGCAGGCTCTCCAGAAGGCCCCCACTCTCTTCCCTCTCTCTCTGCCAGCAAACTCTCTTCCCAGAACTCTCCCTGGCAAACTCTCCAGCTCTCCCTCATCACTCCCTCTCCGCACTGTTTCTCAGACAAGCCTAGGCTCTATCTCCTGCTCTATCTCCTTTTATATCTGCCCTATGAGGCTCAAAATCCTGGCCTCTACCGTTTAAAGGTGACAGTTAAGAAACAACGAGTGAAGAAGAAAGAAAGAAAGAGAGAGAGAAAGAGAGAAAGAGAGAGAGAGAAAGAAAGAAAGGAAGGAAGGAAGGAAGGAAGGAAGGAAGGAAGGAAAGGAAGGAAGGAAGGAAGGAAGGAAGGAAGGAAGGAAGGAAGGAAGGAAGGAAGGGAAGAAGGAAGGAAGGAAGGAAGGAAGGAAGGAAGAAGCAGTGAGTATTATCCAACGCTTGAGTTAGTTCTGCAGAATAGAGTGAATAGAAATGCTTGAAATTCAGCAATTTCAAGCATTTCTTAAAGTAATCTAAGATTACTTTACAGGGGGTTAATATCCAGGATATATCAGGCACTGGTAGAACTTTACAAGAAAGAAAACTGCCAACCCCATCAAAAATCAGGGAGAAGAAATGAACAGAAACTTCATCAAAGAAGAAATTCAAATGGCCAAAAGGCTTATGAGAAAATGCTTATCATCACTAACCATCAGGAAGATACAAATCAAAACAATGAGATATCATCTCACACCACAGAGACTGGCACATATACAAGTTTGTATGGTGACTAATCACTGCCTTTGATAGTGTCAGAACTACTAACCTTTCATTCCCATAAGACAGGGAGAGGACTTTGCTCATAAATCTATGTGTATTGTGTTTACATATTCATATATGAACAAAATTAAACAGCAATATATTGACACATTTTTTTTATTTAGTGAAAAATACCCAAATTCTCCTTTAGGAAGTTCACCTCTGAATGGAATGTTTGAAGTAATACTCAATCATAGACTGATCCTTTATCTCAGTCTCACAAATGGTAAATGTTTTTAGCTATCATGAACCATGTGTTAATGGTTTCTTTGAGGTCACCTATACAGATAGATCTTTTGAATTTCACTTGAAACACATATGGTTTTAACTTAGATGTTAATTGGAAACATTTATAGTGTCAGCCATTTGATTAATGCTCTGGGTTTTAATTGAAAGAACTAAGCATTTCTGAAATCAACTCTTCATAGTAATAAGGTTTTTTTCTAAAAGAGTTTGTAACCAATTGCAATTTTACTAAAAACTGCATGATAAAAAATTTTCCTCATTAATTAGTGTTGATCCATTCTTTTTTAACAATTATTTTGAGGACAATTGTCAGCAATAATTGATGTTTAAAAATAGCCAGATGACAATAAATGCAATGTTATTGACTAATGTCCAATAACAATCCAGAATCATTATAAAGGTGAACTTACGTTACTGTCAGTCTTATAACGTAATACTGAACTTCCCTAAGAAAAGAAACCCGTTGTCCCTATAGTGAGAGTTGCTCTGTGTGGCTAGGCTCCTCTGAACTGAATCAACTAGGCTGTGGCTTGCTTGAATAGAGTAATTTTCTCCTGTAGTAAGAAGTCCAAACTTGGACTAAGTTGAGTTCAGAAGTAGGTATATTTTGTACTCAAGGAACTCAGACTGGGTCTCCAGATGGTGCCTTGTAGACATAATTAACCTGTGCAATAAATCACCCACTGGTGACATAGCAATTATTCTTGAACCTTCCACTCCACCCTTGTCAGGTGTTTTGAGAGGTGTGCCCAGGCATTCTTTCAGGTGTTCTGAAACAATAATGTGTCACCTATTAGAGGCCAAAAAGGGATAACACCATGCACTTCTTTCTGTCAGCTCAGACTATAATAGATACAAGCTGTTTTAGGCTGGTGCTGGAACATTAGCCTCACTGCTGAACTGCACTTTGTGTAGTCAGAGAGAATTCAAATAGAACGCCAAATTGTGAAGTTACATCTATCGGATTGTCATAACTTAAGTGAACAAAAAAATTATATACATCAGCTAGATCTTTGATTCATACAACCAACTTTATTTATATTTTTCCCCATTTTTAATTGGCTGGTTTATAAGCATTTGTTTCTCATCCCTTTACTCATTTAATATGTATTTCAGTATCTCTCAAATCTGAATAATGTATAAACCTCTTAAAATTTGTAGATACATGTTGCAGGACTCCTCTAAGAACCTCTGCATCTGCCCTGGATTGCCTCCTGCAGGTCACTTGGTAGATAGGGGGTAGTCTAAATGTGGCAGTTTATCTAACCATGTATTCTATACTGGCTGGTATAAATATTCTCTCATGCTACTACAATCATGGTGGGACTAGCTAGATCTTACCAGCATATTTGCCTGGCCACGTTGGATCTCTAAGTAATTAGACTAGAGAGAAATGCTGTTTGCCTCCAAGCAAGCAAGCATGGCTCCCTGATAACTCAAAGGCAACTAAAATACAAAACTACCGTGAAGTAGATGAGACTTGTGAAGGCTTGGAGAAATATTTAACTGGCATTAGTATTAGTCTTTGGTACAGAGACATGCCATCTCAGAAACCCCCCTTCTCTACCCTATAAGGCATTTCCAGGCAGATCTTGGCTCAAGACATTAGCATATAATAGGGCCTAGGTGAGGTGCTGGGAGAAATTACCTAAGGGCATTTGACCCTTCCTGCTTCCCATAATAGTGGGAGGTCTGAGTTGCAGGGGTATAAAACCAGCCTGCTTCCTCTTTGGGCTCTCTTTTTGGGCTCTCTTTGGGGCTTGCACTCTTCTTGGGAGTCTTGTCTTTGTCTCCTTTTTACAGGGCCTTAACACGTGGTGGCCGCCCTCTTGGCCTACACGTGGCTGGGGTTCTAGCCATGAATCCTAAGCACAGGGTTTTTTCTATTGCTGACTTGTATTCCTAAACCTGTGATAAGTAAAGCATTTTAAAACCTGCTTCAGATTTCTGAGTTTTCATCCATTCCCGCCGGCCGGAGGTAGTAGGAAACTTCGCTTCCCGGCACTGTTGGGGACCCCAGCAGTGTTCCCCAACAGATACAGGTACACAAATACGTGCAATATATATTTTTTTGTGAACACTGAATTTAGAACTTAAAATGTTAGTAGATGAAAATGTCTTACATACAAAATGGTCAGAACAAAATAAAATAAATCTCATTCTAATGGATATCAGAAACCATTATAGAGGGCCGGAGGTGATAGCACAGAGGGTAGGGCATTTCCCTTGCACATGGCCAACCCAGATTCAATCCTGGGCATCCCATAAGGTCCCAGGAGCACCACCAGGAGTAATTCCTGGGTGAGGAGCCAGAAGTAACCCCTGAGCGTTGCTGGGTGTAACACCCAAAAAGAAAAAAAGAAACCATTATAGGTTTCTTAAGGACAGCCTCTAATATCAAGAAAAGAGAAAGAAGCTCATGCAACCTCTTCCATTATTTTATCTCTCTTCCTTTTTTTTTTTCTTTATCCCTTTATAAGGATTTCTATCATTGTATTGGGCCTATTAACATAATGTATATAAATACCTTTAAATTGGTTCCATTCACAAAACAAAAATCCTATTTGCCACATTTCAAAAATAATGTTCATAGATTCCAGGGATTAGAATGTAAAATCTTCAGTGTGTCATTATTTAACTCACCCAAGATACTGGGGACCCAAATCTCCTCCAATCCTAACTCTTCACTTCAGAGATCATGTCATCAGATATCCTTAACAACTTCACTTTGGTATAATTTTATTGGAACTAATAATAGAACAGTTCATTCACTTTTGCACTTGAAGTTTGCTTTATAAATCAAATCCTATTTTTCCTGAACAGTGTTATTAATACATCTTCTGCAAAAACTGAAGATGTTACTTAAACTTTCTTTATCTGTTGTATTCTATTTTTGTGATGAGAGTTTGCTTAATTAAGCACACCTAGACAATCTTTGATGTTACAACAAGAAAGTTCTTTTTATACTAACTGAGCAGACCAGTAAATCTAGGCTAGGCAAGAATCTAAAACCTTAGACAAGGCTCAGGAGTCTATAGAGCCAATTTTACTGCAAACTCATCAGTAATTTGCTTCATTATCAAGCACTGTGGAGGTGCATGCATGTGGTGGCATTTCATTAATATGGCTACAGAGAGATTCCTAAAATCAGCATTTATTTTAGCTTGGAACACGGAAATTTATTCTAAGTGCAGACAGGGTAGACATCTTTAAATTTTCCACCCACAAGCAAAATTATTTCTAAGTGCACATGTTATAAATAAAACACATAATAAAGTTTCATCATAACACTGTGTCCTAAGACCATACTCAATACTTTGTCTTTAAAATACCTTCCAACTTATCCCTTTGTCTTTAGAATACCTCCCATTTTGTCTGTCCCTTAAGAGACCATAGTCCTGCTTGAAATTACTTAATATACTTAATATTTCTACTTTTGAACCTGTGTAATTTTTATGTAAACTAATATCTCACAGAGTAGAATAAAATTGAAGTAAAAATATACATTGAAATTGGTGGTACTAACAAAAGAGCATAGATGAAAAAAAATGTTGACATCTTTTCAAGTATTTAATGCTTGATATAATTTTTTATTTCCTCTAAAATTCCCTTGATATGCCCAGCAGATACTCTAGATAACAATCTCAATTTTAGATCTTCTCAACAATGCATATTACCCCTGGTCACTATTACTGGAACTCAGCAATTCTTAGGAATATTCTTCTCTCTTCACATGCACTATGCTAATCAGTCATAGAAGAGGGGACTCACATCTTCCTCTCCTTTTATTCAATGATTTAAAATAAAAGGTACTCTCCCCAGAAGCTCCTCTTTCAGCAGCTGGTTTTCACTCTCCATTATGAAGGGAGTATACTTTCTCCATATTATCTAGCTAGTACTGAATGTAAAAGGCTACGTGTTTGCAAGACCTTTCTGACCAGATAGTCCTCCCACTCTCAGAAACTGCATCTAACAGTAAAGCATGTGATATAACTGTCCTTTTTAAGTTTAATGATTTGCCTCTCTTTTTTTTTCTTTTTACTGTTTTGGGTCACACCCGGCAATCTCAGGAGTTATTCCTGGCTCTGTACTAAGGAATCACTCCTGGTGCTCAAGGGGACCATATGGGATGCCAGGGATCAAACCAAGTCGGCCACATGCAAGGTAAATGTTCTCCCTGCTGTTCTATAGCTCCGGCCCTGATTTGCCTCCTCTTAAAGTCAAAAATTGTTTGAGAGAGGGTTTATGACAACACGTAAAATACAATTACATATATAATAAAGCTAAATACTCATAAGAATTTAAATTTGAAATTGATAAGAAAACCCATCTAAGATAAAATTGATAAATAAAAATTTGCCAACCATAAACAAATCACATTTTTATAGATAATAAGAACTTATGAGAAAATGATTTTCACTCTTTTGAGCAGTAGAATTCACTGCGAATCAGCTTTATAGAGTTTGTTAAACCCACTTAATATTTGCTTTCTGAATACATTAAAGTGTTGGTACTATAGAAATACTGCAATGTTTTCAGGAATTTTCTGCTTACAGTCTTAATCTATAAACTTTGCTTGCTGTATGATAGGAATAGTATATAATTAATAATTTCCATCTCATAATCAGAATATTTAAACATAAGCTACATAAGAATATACTATGAATTCCTGTTTAAGCAATTTCAAATATTGTTTATTTAAATTCTCATTGGAAACCATATATAAATGTTAATTCAGAAAATGCAATTTCAAATCATCTAAATAGAGATTTCTGTTCTAAAAGTATGTTAATATCTATTTTCATGTGTCAGAAAAAAGTAATACCTAACTTAATTCTTTGCAGGCTCAAGATTTAGATAAAGAACTAGGACTATAGAATTTATAGGGTCATACCAATCTTTCTTTACTATTCTTCCCTATTCACTTCCTCCCTCCCTTTTTCCTTCCTTCCTTGCCTTTCTTTCATATCTAAGTCTGCTGCAAGCATTTGAGCAGAGTTTCTGAGCCAGCTGTGCTCTGGGCTTACTCCTGGCTCTGTGCTGAGGGATCACTCCTAGCAGACTCAGGGGGACCACATGTGGTGCGAGGGATTGAATTTCTGAGTCTGCTCTATGCAAGGCAAGAACCCTACCCACTGTTCTATCTCTCTAGCCCCTATTTAATATTTTCTTAAAACCTTGTAGATCTTCAAATGATAAAACAGATGAAAATTTTTTTCTAATGAAAAAATAACTTCTTAGGTCTAGAACGAGAATACAGTGGGTAGGGCATTTGTCTTGCATGTGGTCAATCCATGCTTCATCCTCAGCATCCCATAAGGTCCGTTGAGCACTGTCAGGAAGTAAGTCAGAAGTAAGCCCTGAGCATTTCAGGGTGTGGCCCTAATACAAGCAAAAAAATAACTTTAAAAATATAAGTATATTACCTTCAGTTAATTGCCTAGTTTCTTGTTCTATACTGTAAAGCCCGTTGAGCCAGAGTCCATTGCCCCTGGGAAAAAGAGGAATGAGACTTACAGAAAGCAGGAGTCTGTTTGCAGTCAAGAGACTTATATGAGTAGGGAGAAGAGACTATATATAAAGCCTCTACTCCTTATTCTTGGGAGTTGTCAGGGGAGATTATAAACATGTCTATATAAATGCAAGAAACCCAGGTTGATTTAGAAAAAAACTCTGCTTTCCAACTTTCACCCTCAAGAAATCTACATTTTCTAAACAAAAAGTTATCTGATGAGGAAGTCTTCCTAGATGTAGATGATTAGATAAATGAACTTGAACCTGCACATTGAATGTCACCCAGATCCTAAATATGAATGAGAAAAGGATGCTTGTTGGGTGACACACCCTACTGAGCCTTAGCATCCAGCTACACTTAGCTTATCTGGAGAGCTGGTCCCTGCCTTTGGGGAATCTCTGGAGCAGGCACAATGGGAGTTTGGGTAGAATTAGACTGATTTCATAATTTTACATGGCATAAATATTTTTATCATGAATCATGCTTGCCCCAGATCAATATTCTGTTCCATGAGTCCTCACGTGGGACATATATGTAGATATCCCAAGAGTACTTGACCACTTGGATCAACCATAATGTAATCAATTCTCCTAGTTCAGAGACATGCCAGTGCGCCTCCAGGCAAACTAACATGTCTCTGACTCTAAAGGTAATGCCAAAGTGAATTATTCTTTTTTTTTTTTTTTTTTTGGTTTTTGGTCACACCCGGCAATGCTCAGGGGTTACTCCTGGCTCTGCACTCAGGAATCACTCCTGGCATTGCTTGGGGACCATATGGGATGCCGGGATCGAACCCAGGCCGGCATGGCCGGCCGCGTGCAAAGGCAAACGCCCTACCCGCTGGGCTATCGCTCTGGCCCCAAAGTGAATTATTCTGATGGATTTTGGACCTTAGTAGGATCCAGAGTCTGGGATCTGCTAGCTATATATTCAGAGTAAAAAGTATTAATGTCATTTCCTACAAATTACATTCTGAACTGCTTTCTGGTTCAGAGATGCAGCCCCTCCTCTCTCTGCTAGGGAGATTTTTGCCTCTGGAAATCAGCTCTGGCTTTTTTGAAACTTGAGCCAAAGGCTCACCTAAAGATCTACATTTCAAAAGGGTCATTTACCTGGCTACATTTCAAAAGGGTCATTTACCTCTCTAGATAGCCCAACCCAAGATGGGCTGGGCTGGAAGATTTGGGCGGGTTTCAGTCTATAAAAGAAGTTAGAAAAAGAAGAAGGGGTTTCCTCTCTCCATCCTTTCCATTCTCTGTTGGGCTTCAACACGTGGTGGCTGCCATCATGGCCTACACATGGCCAGAGCCTAGCTGGCAACCCAGAGTCCGGGGTTTTTCCTGCTCTTGAATTGTATATCAGAACCTGTAATAGTAAAGTCTTTTAAAACTGCGCCGATTCCTGAGTTTTCATCCATTCCCGCAGGCTTCAAATGTAGAAGGGAACCAATTTCCCAGTATTATTTGGGACCCCAGTGGTCCCCAACAGATACTAAAGTTTATTCATTCGTAGTCTTAATGCCTAGGTACTAAAAGGGGGTCAAGGAAATTATATTCTATTAGATTTGAAGTGAAGACACAGAATATTGAGAATCATTTGCCAGAGATGTCGGACCAAGATCACGCATACCTATATAGTTATCAGTATGCGTAAAGTAATAATGTATACACAAATGAGTAACACATGCCAGCAAAAAAGGGCCTAGATTCTTAAACTATATTGGTCACAATATTTGGGGGTCACTTTACAAAATTTTTGTTTTAAAATAAAATTATGATTTATTATCAGTAAATATCAGGTTTGAATATCTTTTTATAATGTCAACATTCCCTTGGTCAAATAAAATTTTCTCAGCAAAGGTCTGGAACATTACAACAGAAGTTAATACCCTTGTTTTGTTTGCAACCAACCCCAAGTTCAAGCTGCATGATCCCCCGCACCACCATGAGTAACACTAGAAAATTACTAAAATGACCCAAACCACTCCCATTTCTCCCCATAATTCCTCTGGTTAGAAGGGGCCACTAAGTGGAAAACATTTTAAGAAGACTGTAACTGGTCATTTAGACATTAAGTCAGCATAAGACTCTGAGATCCTTTATTCCATTACTCTAGTGATGTAATTATCCCTATTTGCTAAAAAAATAAAATAAAGTGAGTATGTAAAGGGTGACCCCTAATGGATTGAATATTTATACCTAAATGATATATGAGTGCATATTAAACAATTCCAACGCTAAAATTTTGTGAGTAAATTTAAATACCATTCTCTGTCTCAAGTTAGAAGAGAAGGTAGAAATTTAAAAAATTAAAAGCCACACTTTCAGAGCCAGAATGATAATCCAGTGTGTAGGGCATTTGCCTTGCCTGTGGCCGACACAGGTTTGGTCCCTGGCATTCCATATGGTCCTCTGAGCATTCTTGGAGTAATTCCTGAGTGCAAAGCCAGGAGTAGCCACACTGGTTATGAGCCAAAAAACTGAAAAAAAAAAGTTGCACTTTCTTTTTGTGTATCTGCGTAATGAAGTTTACAATTTCCCCGTCTCCATACATGTAAGGTGTTATTTGTGGCATTAGTAATAGCCTATATCAAAATCATGTATCTCCTCTATGCATATTTAAGAAATAATTGCTAAATCGCTCACATATTTGTTAATTCATCAAATCATTTACTTAGGGCAGCAATATTTTTCCTCTTTTAATCCAAAGGAAGAAACATGTAATTAGACAAAGTTTGAATATGATACTGGAAATTTTTATTCATGAAATGCATATATTTTTAATTTTAAGTTTATTTATTTGGTGTTTAAATCACACCTGATGGTTCTCAGGGCTCCTTCTGGTTCTGTGCTCAGGCATCATTCCTAGTAGTGCCTACAGTCAAACCTACATTGACCATGTGCAAGATAAGCACGTACACACTGTATTATTTTATTGCTCCTGCTGCCCTTACTTATTTCTATTATTTATACCTTCCCTCTTTACTTTTTTTTTCAAAAGGAGCATACAAGATGTACTTTTATTTGTTTATTTATTTATTAGCGAGTTAGGGAGCCACATGCTATAGAGCTCAAGGGCTAATTCCTAGCTTTGTGCTCAGGAATCACTCGTGTCAGGGCATAGGAAAGCACACAGGATTCCAGGGAATCAAACACATTTTTCCATGTGCCAGACAACTCCCCCTACCCATTGTACTATCTCTCCAGGCCCCAAGATCTCAAAAGTCAATTATGAGATTTCTAACAATCTTCTGAGGCACTGTCTCCTCAAAGGAAAAACAATTCGTACATATCAGTCTCCCAAGAACAGATTTTACAAGTGATTACTAGTATCAGAGAGATAAAGCCTGGGATAAAGTCCTGGTCAGATACACATACTAGCATCACCATTCATAAGTGTAGAACCAAATGAAATGAGTTTTACAATGTATTTAATTCTCTACTATAAGGACTGTGACATCATTAAGAGCATTTGATTTAAAAAAAAAAAAACCTCTTTATCTATTTTTGCATCCAACCACAAAAAAAACTAGAGAAAAGGGAATGAAGGAGAATAAAAGGCAAGGGAAGTGGCATGAGAGCAGACCATCCAAATATCCCTTATTCTCCCTAATGCAGTGCTGGCACAGTCTTAGCCCACCCAGTCGGGAGAGAAGAGATAGAGGTTATTCGCTATTTTGTTGAAGGCTTTCAGTAAGCATGCCTGATTCTTAAGAACAAATAAGACATTTGAAAAACCAAGAGACTGAAAAGTCAGAGAATCAAACTGAGAATTTGTTAAATGACCTAACCATCCAGAATAAAGTGATGGGGGACATTATTAGAAAAAAGAAGTATTTCATGCCATGAAGAGATTAAGTTCCTCAATAATTTTCTACTATAAACCTAATGAATATTATATATTATGGTTATTTTTTAAATTAAATGCATTAATAATTATGAAAATAGTGGATAGGAGACAACAATATTTCTCTTATTTTCTAGATGGCTTTAAAACATCTTTATCAAATTTTATGAGATCATTGCATATAATTTTATAATTTCACATAAAATTTTAATATAAATTATATATTGATAAATATATGATGTCTGTGTATGTCTGCATTTAAATGAAATGAAACTCCACTATCAACCTCTTTTGAGACTCTCTCTCTTAAACTTTGTACAATATTTGTCTGCAGAGCTACCTTTTGAAAATAAAGGGATATGATTCAATCTGGAGCAAAAGTAACAAAAGTACAAGAGGCACCGCATAATTGGTATGAGCAGTTCTCTGACCAGGAGGGCCTGGAGTGATAGCCCAGCAGATAGGACGTTTGTCTTGCACACGGCCAACTGGGGTTCAATCCCGGCATCCCAAATGGTCCCCTGAGCACTGCCAGGAGTAATTCCTGAGCAAAGAGTAACCCTTAGAGTCTCCGGGTGTGACCCCAAAAGCAAAAAAAAAAAAGAGCTGGACAGGAGACCTTGAGATTAATAATAGAAAACAAAGTTAGGTAAATATGGAGGTTTGCCGTTGGAAGGCTTGGTCTTCTAAGCCACGGTTTCCCTTTTTGCCTTTCCCATCCCTCTACTTCTGTCTTTTTCTTTAAATGCAATTAGTGGATTAAATAAAATTTCACAAGGTGGCAAAAAGCATAAAGCATATAAAAAGGAAATTCAGACAAAATATTTAATCAGAGATGAGGCCAGAAGACTTGCTAGATCCCCTAGTGTACCTAGCTCAGAATATTTCAATTTCTACTATAGAAAATTTAGTTCAAATGCATCTCTGCTGCATGGATCACAACCAGCAATGTTTACTTTTTTTTTTCCACTGACTCTCCTCACATTTTTCTAAGTAAAACTCATATTTTTAAAATGTGGTTTTTAAACAGCATCACCCTAGGTAGTGTCAAACCATTGGATCAGTTTTAATATATTAAATTTTTTTTTGTTATTCTATTGTGCCAACATGACTAAGAGAAAACTCTTCCTTGGAATTCTATTCCTTCTATAATATCCACTTGGAACTTGGAACATGGGAATACTGTGTGAGGTTGGAAAGGTATAAATGGAGCACATTTAATGGTGCTGGAGGAAATAACACAGGGCAGGGATTTGGGTATTTATCTTCCATTCTGTTTGATGCCTGGCACTGAATGTCTCCAGTCAAGACCAGGAGTGTCTCATGAGCACATAATCAAAAGAAGAAGAAAGAAAAAGGAGGGAGGAGGAGGAAGAAGAAGAGGAGGAGGAGGGAGGAGGAGGGAGGAGGAGGAGGAGGAGGAGGAGGAGGAGAAAAAAATGAAGAACATATGTGTTTATGATTATTTTTTTGGTGTGATGGCAGCTTATACATGCTTGCCACAAGTCCTCCTTAGCCTTTCTCCACTACTCAGTAGTTGTATATTTAATTCCTTGACAGGGAGCTCCAGTCATCAAACACAGCCTTGAAGGTGACTTCTTAAAGAAGCAAGAGAAACATGTGGATTCTGACTTGTCCTTGCTCTTGCTTTCAGTTTCATTTCCATAATTGCTTCCCAACTGCTTGACTTTGTTTTTCAAGTCCCAAATCCAGAGGCAGAAGCACAAAGAACTATTATTTTTGTTTGGTTTGGGACCACACCAAGCTGTACTCAAGGCTTACTCCTGACACTGTACTCAGGGATCATTCCTGGAGACCTTAGTGCAATACAGGGTGTTGGATATTGAATACAGGTTAGTCACATGCAAGGCCAGCTCCCTACCCACTGTACCCACTATACTAATGTCCCACCCCAGAATCATACAGAAATTAACTAGCTCTCATCATGCGGTAAAGTCAAATCCTATACTTAATTTCTTGCTTATTCTGACAAGTGTCTCTGCTTCTCAAATAAGCCAAAATCTTAGTGGTTTAGTAGCAAGTTGTAGCCTCTTTATTCTGATTCTAAACTCATTGAGTCTGCCATATGAAAGAGTCAGTTTGGATACAGAAGACCTAAGATATTGTTGCACTGGTTTAAGTATCTTAGCAACTCAGATCAGAAATGAAGGCAAAAAGGGCCAGATTGATATTACAGTGGGTGTAGTATTTTGCTTTGCACACGGCTGACCCAGGTTCAATTCCATACACCCCAAACAGTCCCCTGAGCCTTGCCTGGAGTGATCCCTGAATGCAAATCCAGGAGTAATCCCTGAATACCACTGGGTGCAGTCCCAAATCCAAAAACAGAAAGATAGTTGACAGAGGGAGTCATGAGGTTTCTGAGAGAAAAAAAAAAGTAATGGAAAGAGTAAAAGATAGAGAACAAAAAAACTTTTCCATATTTATAAGTAGAGAAAAATATGTCAGCATGTAAGACAAAGGAGAGGAGTCAGAGAAGCTGGTACAAGACTCTGAACTTGTAGTTACATGAGAACAAGAGGAAAGTTTAAGAAGAAAAACTTGATAGTTTTAAAGACCGAAGACTGATGAAAGGTCAAAGTATGATATATAGAACATGGCAATATTCAGCTTTTCAGGAACAGCTTTTACAGAATGGAATGTGACATACAAGAAATACATGTTGGAATATATTGACCCATGCAGAGCTTATGACCTTGGCTTCAGAGACTTTACCAATGTGGATTTGCAAATAATCTCAGTTTTTTTCTCTGAGAAGAGAAATATAAGAAAGTTAATACTAGGGGCCAAAAAGATAGTACAGTGGGTAGGGTATTTGCCTTGTACACAACCAAGCCATATTTGACCCCAGACATCTGGATCACTCCCTGACTTCTGCCAGGAGTGATCCCTAAGTGCAGAGTCAGGCACAACTGATTGTGGTCCAAAAAAAAATGTTAATACTGAAAGAAAAAAAAAGACCTGTATTTTCAGGAAATTGTAACTTTTTGTTACCTTTTGTATGTTATAGGTTATAAGTCCTTTTGTTAATTCTTTCCATCAATAAATATGAATCTAAATTGGGAAAAGTCCGTTCCCATCATCTATGCTGTGGAAAAGATTCATTTGGCAATACAATAAACTCAGGGAAAATAGAATCAGTGATTTGTTTTAGAGCAATATTCCAGCACCATAGGAAAGTAAATAAACATCTCAAAGAATGAATTATCATTAATCTGAGACTACAAAGAATTTATTTTCTTAGGTATAGCAATCCTAACACAGCAACAAAATAGCTTATGGTAGTGAGGTGATTTTTCATGTAATTTTTGACTGGTCTTCTTGAAGGTAACTGCATATTCATTATATCAACAGTTCTCAACATTTCTTCCACATACAATGGATGGCAATTGTAACCAGTTAGCATAGACATATGCCATGATATTCAGGATTCTCAAGCACTCCTGTAACTTTATGCCTTTCTGTCAACTCAAGGAAGGGAATCATATTAAAAAACAAGAAAAATTAATATTTTAAGAAAACTAGTTTTAAATTAATTATCCATGTTGATATTAAAACATTAATAGTTGATATTACAAAGTTACATTACTTTACAACTTCAAAATTGAGAATTCCTCTTTTTGAATTTTTATAAAGAATTTTTGTAAAAATTTCTACCATTTTCTTTTAATTGTTTAGAAGTCCACTTATATTTCCAACTTATATGGCACAGAAAAAGAATTCCATTGACAAGGAATTTTAGGTCTTTGAGAACTTCTAGCTGTTTTAGTAATTAGCCTTGCAAAAACATAACCACAGATACTCAATGGCATCTTTATGAGACCTCCAAAGCACCTGGATATAGAGTCCAAAGACATTATTTTTTTCTGGGAAGGCCAAATCATGGGTGATAGAGCAAGTTTGAATAGAAAAAAGTTGTTGAAAATCATAGTTTTCATTGACATCTGTTTATGTCCAATCCTCCATAAAAGTGTCCACTAAAAGGCAAAAAATAATATCATTGCAAAGAAAACAGATGTCAGGAGCAGAGGTTAGTCAAGTTCAGTTCACACCTGTAGGTCAGTTCCCTCTAGGTTCTCCCTCACATGCGGAGGAATAAGCCTTAGGAGTTAAAGATCAAAAAAGACTTCACCGTTCATTTCATGCAGACCCAGGCACCAAAGCAACTGGATTTCACTATGGCGGACCTAGTTTTGTATTTTCAGGGTATGACTAACTTTATTCATTCATTTGAGCAGGAGGAAACACCAGTCTACCAAAGAGGTAGAAGTGGGCATTGTACACACATAAAAAAACTTTTAGATGTGTGATGTCCTTACTTTCAAGAGATATGAAGAATACTTCCATGTGTTCTGTTAATGGGGAGAGAGGAGCTATTTAAACAATAACTGTCTACAGCGGTATATATTTTCCGGGCCAGTCACATATTAGTTTTTGGGATAAAACAGTAATTTATTTCAGCCAACTTGGGGGTTAATATATGAAGAAATAGTCAAGAAAAAAAGTTTGGTTTTGTATTGACTTATTGATATTAATGCAAAATCCAAATTACAGATGGGATGTGAGGGCGATCTGGCTGCGACATCTGTCACCCCATTGATCGCCGGGTGATTCGCTGCTCTGGCTGGCTGACGGGTGTCCCCTTCCTCCCCACCGCCCATGCGCCCCTCCCGAGCGGCGCGCTTGTCGAAGAGGCGGCCTCCCGAATAGAGACGGCGGTTTGGTCGAGGGTATCGAGTAGCTGAGCTCCTGCTAGAACCTCCAAACAAGCTCCCAAATTACAGATGTACATAGACATAAATATGCATACATCTAGAAAAATATCTGAATTTATACAAAAAATGAAAAAAAATTGGTTACCAAAAACAGATTTGAAAGGTCTGAGAAAAGGCAAGAGGGAAATACTAAGAAAAAAAATAAGATATATCTGGGGTCAGAGAGATGATACAGATGGTAAGACTTTTGCCTTGTTGCAACAGATCCCTATTTAGAATCTGGCAACACATATGGTGCCCTGAGAAATTCTAGGAATAGTTCCTGAGCAAGTGTAATCCTAGAGTAACGCTGAGCACCTCTGGGTGTGTCCTAACCACAACCCGCAAAAAGAAAAAGAAATAAAGAAAAAAATAATTGAAAAAGAAAAGAAATATCTGCAGCAAATTATATTTGGCTGAATATTAGAATTTGCTGGTGAGTCTTCTACATATTGATCATCTTACACTGAATCATTCTTATTTAATTTGATGAAGAGCAAAGCCTGAGCATTGAGAAGGTTTAAGGCTCCTAAAATCACTTGAATTTCTATGCATTTCAATTTGAATTCTATGCATTAGATCCCCAATTTTATGACCTGTTGATTGCATTCCATCAGAACTTGGAAAGCTAAAAGTAGATCTGTGGAAAAACACAGTCAGTGGACAATCAAACAGGACTTAAATGCTCTATGCAAACTTAGAACTAGGGATGTTTGTGTTCTAAAATATTAATTTTATGTGAACAGAATGATGCCATCATTACTAACTAGTCTTTTTAAGTTTATCACTGTGTATGTATGTGTGCTTTAAGAAAAATAATTTTCATATGCTGAAGGAATTCTTACCAGGAGAGTAAAAACAACAGGAATAGTCTTTAAGTGAAGTGACTCATCAATCCATATCATATACAGCTTCGTGAAAGATAATTTTGTGAGAACTAAGTTAATTATTATAGTTAGCCTTTGGGCAGAACCAACCAAATTTCTTAACTTACAACACTAACTCTTATTAAGAATACATATTTTAAAATGTAAGTAATTAATAAGGAATTACTTATTAAGGAATACATATTTTAAAATGTATTCCTTTCCATACCTTTTCAAACTGGATATGTGAAATTCAGAGAAACAATTATTTTAAGTTTTAAGACATTCCACATTTTATTTGTGATCACTTACAACTTATTCTTTAATGAGCCACGAAATAAGTAATGAATCTCCAACTATACCAGATGTGTTAAACAAGATATAAAAATATTTAACTTTGGTATTGCACATAAAAGGTGCTCCAAAATGTTTAATCTATTTAAAACTTAAGTAATTAATCTAGGTCTCTATTTTGTGTCTTTTACATTTATTTTTTCTATTTGACAATATTCTGTGATTTTACTAATAATTTCTGCCCACATAGGCAGCTCAATGGACTGAATGCATGATTTCTATGTGGAATAACTACGTTCAATCCCTGTCATTTTTATGGTACCTCCATCTGTTGAGAGAAACACACACACACACACACACACACACACACACACACTTCCAGGTCTAGTCTCTGAGTACATCCAGGTGTGATTCCCACAAGATAAATATTTTCCTTTATTTCTGTTCATTACTGTTCTCACTTATTTCCTCCCTGCTGAAACATTTTCCATCTCTGTCTCTGTCTCTGTCTCTGTCTCTGTCTCTCTCTCTCTCTTTCCTTTATACTAAAAAAAAAAACTCACAATTTTAACTTATTTTTTTTTTTTTTTTGCTTTTTGGGTCACACCGGGATATTCATGGGTTACTCCTGGCTTCGCACTCAGGAAATTACTCCTGGCAATGTTCGGGGGAACATATAGGATGCATGGATTGAACCAGGGTTGGCTACATGCAAGGCAAACACCCTACCCACTGTATTATTTTATATTTTATTGAGCATCATAGTTTAAATTAATACTAAAGTCATTATTTTACAATTGTAGAGCACTGTACCAAATCCTCCACCATTGTTTCAAGATCCCACCACATTACCCCAACATCTCACTCCCCACTCAGGTTACAGTTCTTGATCATGTCTTAGAATTTGTTTCCGTAAGAGATTTTCTAATACCTTCTTTGTTTTATTATACTTTCATAAGAGTGAGATCCTTTGCTATTTGTCTTTTACCACCTAACTCACTTCACTTATAATGGCATCCTCCAATTATATCCAACTTGGAGCAAATTGCTTAATGTCATCTTTTCTTATAGCTGAATAATATTCCATTGGGACTATATAGCACAATTTCACTATGCACTCATCCATTTTTTTACACTTGACTTGTATTCAGATCTTGGATACTGTAAATAGTTCTACAATGAACATTTGTGTGTATGTGTCTTTTTGTATTAATGTTTTAGTTCTGTGGGTTCATTCCCAGGAGTGGAATCACAGGGTCATATGGGCTTTCTTTTAGTAATGTTTCCAAGCAGTTTTCCAGAGGGGCTGATACGCACTAAAATCCCACCGATAGTAGATAAGTTCCCTTAACCACCATATCTCTGCCAGCACTTATTATTTCCATTTTTTTCATAATGGCCATTCTTGCTGGTATATGGTAGTATTTCATATTGTTTTGATTATATGTCCCTGGTAATTGGTGATGAGCTATTTTTTTAATTTAAATTTAACTTGTTTTTTCTCTCTTAATAATAATCCTACTTGAGCTGGAGATATTGAGCTGGCACACTTCCTACACCACTAATTAGCAATTGCTGACTCTTGCCCTGTTTTGTGATATCCTGCTTTTTTGGTAGGCATGAAAATGATTTTTGAAAAACAGCAGGCACGCTCCTATGCTTTGTTCTCTATAGTAGTGTTAATCATATATCTTTGAAGTAAACTAGCTTGTTATCTGATGAAAATTGAAAATGAAAATAAAATGTGGTGGGGGTCTTCAGCTCTTTGTCAAGTACCAACATTGAGTCTTGACTCTCCAGATCAGAAAGGAAAAAAGGTGCTTACCTTGCATGGTACCAGCCCTTGTTTGACAGCCAGCACTGCAAGAAACACCACCGGGCGTGATTCCTCAGCACAAAGTCAGGAGGATGCCTTAGACACAGATGGGCTTGATCCTTAACCCAAACAAGAGACAATAACAACAACATTCTTCCTCCTTAACAAATAAAATCTACTTACTTTATTTATAAAACTTAAAATTACAGGGACTAGAGATATAGTACAGTGGGTGAGGTGCTTGCTTTGCATTCATTCAACCTAAGTTGCACTTCCTGCACCACATGTGATCTCCCAAGCACCTCAGGGGAGTGATCTGTACAAGTGACCTTGTACAGAGTCAAGATGGAGCTCTAGGCATAGCCCCCATCAAATTTTTATAGCATAAAATTACAAAGTTTATTCAAGCACTCATCCAGTAATATAAATTGTTTGTTCCCTTTTCTTTAAATTATTTTCCTACTGGTAATTATCTTATTTTGTTCATTTATTTATTTTCTCATTACATTTTCTAAAAAATCCATGCATATTTAAGTATAGTAATTTTTCAACGTATTCGAACGGGGATATCAAAAGATCACGTTGGCTGCCCACCTAAAAGATGGTCAGACTTCTTCATCAAGACCCTGAGCAAACGGTTTGAGGCTCTTTGTATTCCTGAAGCAACCAGATGCCATTGGAGCTACACTGGCACGTGATAGGGTCAAATGGAAATATTACTGGTGCCCGCTCGAACATATCAACGAATAATGGGATGTCAAGTGATCAAGTGAATTTTAAACG